>JBBPKJ010000215.1:0-36266 GCA_038089195.1 Brasilioporus rufonigricans
GCCAAGCACAGGATTCGTCATTCATGGATACCTCGGTGGCCGTACTCTGTTCACAAAGTCATTCGGTTTGGCCCTTTCTGTTGGTTCAGGCCTCACCCTCGGTAAGTTCTGTTCTGTTGTCCTCCCTGACACTTCTTCACTGGCTTGCCGTCAGGAAAGGAAGGTCCATTTGTTCACATTGCTAGCTGTGTTGGCAACATTGTCAGTCGACTTCACCGCAAATACGAAAATAATGAAGGTCTGTTTTCCTTCCCCAGATATGGTCATGTCAGCATGATAACTTCAAATAGCCAAGCGGCGTGAAATCCTGAGCGCAGCTTGCGCCGCTGGAGTTGCGGTCGCCTTCGGGGCCCCTATTGGAGGTACTCTGTTTAGCTTGGAGGAAGTTTCATATTACTTCCCTCCGAAGGCAGGTCTTTATCCCAAAACTGGGAACGCATCTGGCTGACTTGTCACTGCGTTCAGGTGATGTGGCGAAGGTATGGTTGCTCGTCTTTAGTAGATCCATCATAACAGGCTCTCTGTTAGCTTTTTTTGCGCAATGATTGCGGCCATCACCTTGAAATTCCTTGATCCTTTCGGAACGGGGAAGCTTGTACTTTTCCAGGTTACTTATGACAGGGTATATCTATCACTGTCTGCTTTGAATGTCTCTCACAAACATCTATAGGATTGGCATGCGTACGAACTTATATTCTTCGTGCTTCTGGGAGCTTTTGGGGTATGTCTTCTTGGACCTCACGTAGCTCTTATGAATTCTTGCCAAGGGAATATACGGCGCGTACTTCTCTAAACTGAACTATCGCTGGAGCCGCGATGTTCGCAATAAAACTTGGTTGAAAACGCATCCAGTCCTAGAAGTCGTTCTAGTAAGTCACAAAACACTCCGTTCTGGTGATCGCTGACAATGCCAGGTTACCCTTGTTACCGCCATATTTTGTTTTTTGAACCCGTACACTCGTATGGGAGGGACAGAGCTTGTTTACATCCTTTTCTCTGAGTGCCACTCAGATGATGTGCATAGTTTTTCTGGGCTGTGTGCTGTCGACCCTGGAGAGTGGAAACAAGTCTGGCCAGTCGCCCGAGCAATTTTGGTCGCCATGTTCATGAAAGGCGCATTAACAGTCATCACTTTCGGCATCAAACTTCCTGCAGGCATATTTATTCCGACGCTTGGTGTCGGTGCTTGTGCTGGACGTATCCTCGGCATCGCCGTTCGACATCTCCAATGGCGTTATCCAAATAGTCTTGTCTTTTCTGCCTGCAATGGCGACAAAGACTGTGTAGTTCCTGGGCTCTATGCCATGGTCGGCGCTGCTGCAGCGCTATCTGGTGTCACGGTATACATCTTAACATGTCCATCTTTTCTTGGGGGTAACTGATGATGGTCGCATTCAACAGCGCACGACAGTATCGCTTGCAGTGATTATGTTTGAATTGACAGATACTCTCACGTATGCCGTCCCGGTCATGTTGTCTGTCCTTGTAGCGAAGACTGTTGCCGATGCACTGGAACCCAAAGGAATTTATGACCTAGTCATTGAGTGAGCTACACAGCACGATGCATATTAATGTTCAGCATAACTTTCTTTTCAGATTGTCGCAACTTCCGTATTTGGATGCTAAACACGAGTACATTTGGTCTCACTTTTCGATCAGTGATGTTGTATGTTCTCTTTCTTGTCCCAGTGAACTCTTGGCTCACAGATGCATAGATAGATCGTAGTGTAGACGTCATTCATACAGATGCCCGCAATACCGTAGAAAGCCTTCGTGACCAGTTGCAAGCACTTGTTGATGGAGGCCATGACGACGGTGGTTTCCCCATTCTCCGTCCCTACGGAGGCGGCAGTAAATCGCGTATGGTAGGCTATATTGGCGCAAGTGAGCTTGAACATGCGCTTGGTCAGTTATCACTCTCGTGGTCTGTATATCGTGTTGAAAACTTTGGCAGCGATTGTCGCGGAGGATGCTGATGAGGAGATCAGTTTTCAATCAGGCAGATTTGGTAGAGATCGTGACGTCACATCATCGTGGATTGAGAGCAGTACTGTGGCGAACGAAGACTTGTTTGACTTCAGCGTGTACATGGATGAGGTTCGTCACAACTCGTCGCAGCTTCTAAGGGTGAACATGACTCTTTCTCAGGCTCCGCTCATAATTCAATCTCATGCACCATTAGAACTTCTTCATCAATTTTTCGTCAAGTTAGGAGCTCGATGCGTCGTCGTTACCGACGCTGACGGGAATTGTAAGTTGATTCACTCTGCGTTGTAATCCAGTCCGACGAACATGTTCGCAGATGAGGGTGTAATCGACAAGAAGACGTGGCTTGCATTCTTAAGCGGACTTGAGGAAAAATCGTAACGAGTACTATAACACTCAATTTCTCCCCCAGAGTATATAATTCTGAAACATCTTGATGAGACTAGCTTTGCAGTTTGCTTTCATACTGTGGTCGCGTTCAGTCTTCCATGTTGTAATCTTTCTTTTTGATGATTCCACACTACCTACGCTATGGTACATTTATCGGATTGACTGTTCAGGTTTCTGTTTCCTCAGAACCGTTGGCCCCTCGGGACAAGTGTCTAGTTTGGTTTATTCGATTCTATTTGATCATGTTATGAACCGAAGCTGTTGCCAATCAATGTCGGTGCATCTTTCAGCAAGCACCAACTTTGAACGCGCTGCTATGACTTCCCAAACGCGTCGAAGTGTCTCCGGAAGTCAGCCAGATCCATACCAGCTTGAGCGGCTAGCTGAAGAACTCGCAGCTCGCGAGCTGTCAAGCACATCTATTAGTCGCTTCTCTGGCAGTGAGCCTCTACCACCACAGCCCGACCTACCGATATACGTCCCCCTGTCCCATGACAACGAATTTTTGGTGGCTGGGACATTCGATGTTGAGAAGTTTCTTCTCTCTCGATCATACACGTCTCTTCCGGAGCTTCGAACGGAACTCAGAGAATACTTGTCCTCCCTGAAAGAGGAGTTGGTCCTTCTCATCAATGACGACTACGAAGATTTTATCAGTCTAAGCACAGATTTGCGGGAGGAAGGCGCGAGGATGAGCAGGCTTAAAGCACCTCTGAACGGTCTCAGGGAACAAATACAGGTATGCATGAAAGCGCAGAATGCTCGCACACAAACTAACATGTTAGCAGGTTTCTCGCCAAAGTCTCCAAAATATTCAAGATGCCATTCAAGCCAAACTGGATACCAGATCAAAGTTGCGCGATGAAAAGGTGTGCAATCGTTTCTTCTTCCCGGATCCACAGTAGAATGACGATTGTCCTTCTCAGGCGTTGCTTCACCATCTCCTGAAGATATCCGAGTCTATCACGCGTCTTGAATCCCTTTTATTGATTTCAAAACCTAATCATGCGGAGATTCCGCCTTTACATCTTTCTGGGGCGATCGAGATTAGCTCTGGAAAGTATGCTCATTCTTCAGAGTGTGGAATCTTCTGACTGACTACTCCCCTAGGACACGGGGCAGCCGAGGCAAACACCTATCCAGAGTGGCGACCGAGTATACTCAACTTCTCTACCTTGTTTCTAAGGCACGTGCGGAAAACTGTGCGTACGTCGAAGAGATCCAGTGGGTCCGTTAATATCTAGTTTAGCAGGGATCCAGTTAAACCACCACCCTAACAGAGCATTGATCGCATCAGAGATACATTGACATCTGATTTGGACCACCTTTTTTCGAGCATATTGACAGCTCTGACAGGGACCGGCGAGGCAAAGGCGGCAGAACTCGAGAGGGCCAAACTAGTCGCTGAGTTGATTGAGTGTTTGTGTGTTTACGATACCCTGAGCCTTTGGAGGACTGCAGAAGATATCATCAAGAGGACTATCGTCCTACCGTACATCAAAAAGGTTAGCGACTTGGTAGACGTCTGTGGTGAGGAGAATCCGTATTAAACGTGCACTTCTAGTCGATATATCCAGATGCATTGGCCGCTCCACACTCACCCATTATACCTCACACTCCTTTGCCGAGCCATGCGCCTTCGAGCTCTCTTCTACCTCGAACGCCATACACTCCATACACCGCCCTCTCGTCCAAACAAGATCCATTCGATTCCAAGGACGCTTCTTCGATACCGTATCTTGACGAATCCAATGACCCGCTGGCAAAGCTGTTCAATCAAATACTTCGGTTTGTCGATAGAGATTTACGCCACATCGTGCAGATCGCAGAGCAGGTTTCGGTTAAAAGCAATCCGGCACGCGTGGATTCGACATCTGCATCCGCGTTAGCGAGTACTATGGAGGCAATGACTCCCGCTGATGATGGTTTTGATATAATGGCGAACGTCATCTGGCCTGAAGTTGGACAGGCAATCATGGATGAACTGGGGTCGGTGGTTTTTGCCGCAGGGAAGCCTGACGAATTTCTGAAGGTAGTTTACCTCGTTGACAATGACTTCGATTTCACTCATTCTCGTGGCTCTAGCGTCATACGGCAGCACAGGCATTCATCCGTGCCCTTGAATTCATAGCACCGTCCACGAAATCGGTTCAAGCGATGAGGTCTCATCCGATCTTTACTTCCTTCAACAAACGCTGGCAGTTACCGATTTACTTCCAACTTCGCTGGAAGGACATCGTCGGCAAATTAGAAGATGGCTTAAGCACCACGGTTATTAATCTTAATCTCGCCAACGCTGGTAAGTATAGCATTTTGCGAATACCACTAGTCGATATTGAACCATTGTGTGAGGGCGCTCTGTGTTTCTGATGCCTCAGGCAGAAAGCGTATGGACCGCTATGAGTTCATGCTGGAGTATAGAGATCTTCATTCCAGATCTAGCGCATCGTTTTTGGAAATTAACACTGCAGGTACGACCTCTTTGACTCCGATCGGTCAGCTTCCTTTGAAATCCTCTTCAGCTTCTTAGCAGATACAAAACCTGGCTTGAGACTGTACTCCCCAAAACTGAAGTTTCCATACAAGTCACGTCTCCGATAGACAAGGTCGGATTCGTTCCATGTGATATTTGACTTAAGAGTGATTGGATTTGTATCACAGAATCGTTCCTCTACCCCACAAGCATCTTCCGAAGCTGCCTCGGAGAATAATGCCATAGATGACCTCCTGAGGCAATACGCTATCCTTCTTGTTGACATCAAGGCACTGACGCTGCAAGTCCTGATTCTTTGGAGGGAAGAAATTAGCTCTGTCCTCCCCGAGCTCGTCCCATCTCAGGATATGTACATTGATCCAGAAGGTGCGCATTACCAGAGGTTCAGCGGTGTCTGGATCGGCTGAACTGAGACATGTAAAGATGCGTTGGGAGAACAGCTGAACTCCCTAAGCTCCATAGCCGATCAGGTAACGAACCAGGTCGTCCAACTGCTATCTCGACGGGCATGCGATTCTCTTTTGCCCGTCCGCTCTATACCCTCCCAATTCCGGGCCATGTCCAGCAAACGTATGCCGACGGAGCCCAGTTACTTCATACCCTTGATTCTCCGTCCTGTCAAAGCGTTCTTTGGAATCGGAGGCTCGAGCGTGGCGGGAGATCGTCTACGCCATAGCTTACTCAAGGAATCCGCCACGGAGGTGTTCGACGGCGTATGCCAGAGGTAGGTTTACCCTTCGTCAACGACAGTGGCAGTCGTTCACAGACCCTCGTAGATACGTCCAGTACTTGACGGCGATGAGGAAGACGGAAGAGTCGTTACGGCGTCTCAAGAAGGGGAAAAAGTCGACTCTGGGTATCTTCAGTGGTGCGAGCACCAGCAAGGATGACGATCGTGACGAAGAACGCATCCGAACCCAAATGATTCTAGATGTTGACGCATTTGGTCAGGACGGGAAGTCCTTGGGCGTAGATGTCACGTCAGTGGAGAGTTACTTGCAACTCTCCCAGATGGTTCAGAGCGAACTTGTCGATGGTAAGTGTCGACCTCCCGGGTTCATTATTTGACATACCGAATGACAATTATCACAGAATCATGAGAGTTGCAGTGTGTCTACACGAGAGAATCGAACGTCGATTCTACTATAACGATATAGCTATCAAACCTGGCAGGAGGCATGGTATATAGCTGCACGAGTGACAGTTATACTTACGTCTGTCCGATTCGTACCGCCTGACCTTTCATGCGGTAACAGCGTTTGATGGCAGTGCGAGCAAACATGCGGAACCGACCACCCTCTCATCTTCTCCTTCGTGTACTCTTCCACAGTATCGAAAACGTCCCGATGGAGCAGCTTCTGAGAAATGGATAGCATATCCCCATCGCTGCGATAAGACTCCAATATCCCCGTCAAAATCGTCCTGAACTCTGTGTAGGGCGTACCCAGAGTTGAATCTATATAGAGTCCGGGGTCCACCAGGCGCTTGAACAGGCGCGGAAACGAGACGGCTCGAGTGGAGCTGATGGTGACCAAGGAGGCAAACGTGTTTTGCACGAGATCCCGCAGGCTTGACAAGGCCATGCCCTTCAAACGATAGCCGCCCGCCTCATCAATCAGACAAAGATTAGACACGACCTGGACGGAATGAAGCTGGCTGCTGAGCAGCTGGAACCAGATATCCTCCAGCGGAACCGCAGTCGTGGCTGACGTGCCCGAGTGCTCCAAGCAGATGCTCGTGCCTCGCTGTCCAATCTCCCTCAGAGCGTTGACCGATGCGTCGATGTTTGCGTCGCTAGCCTCCGAATCGACGATGGCGCGAGCAATTTTCTGAGTCAATTCCTTTTCGAATGTATCAGCTTTCGCCAGCGCATCTCGTGGCAGACCGCGTTGATTCAGTGCCCACAGCACCGCCCCGTATGCGTGGTTCTCCTCGCAGATACGTTCTATCCTCGGCCAATCGAGGCTATTTCGCATGCCCTCCAGGGTTTCGATGACGCCCGATGGCATATACTGACACTGCAGCTTAATGAAGAGTAGGCGAAGGGTCTCGCTGATGTGTGGATAATCTGGGGGATATGAGGAGAGGTTATCTTCCCGATCTGACACTTGCGAATTGATAAGATGAAGGAGATAGTCATAACGCCGACAATCATCCGTGGAACCCATGATATCGAGAACGGTTTCGTGCAGACTCGGGGCAAACTTGTCCACTAAGGCAGCAGTTGATTGCAAATCGAGCGTGAGGAGGTGATCAAGAGAATCAGAGAGCGCGCTCTGAACATCTTCGGGTAAGACACCATGATTATCTGATCCCGAGAGCTCAAGAACTTCTTCGACGTAGGGAAGGAGTGATGGGGTCTGCAAACTTGGATCAAGCAGGTAACTGGACAAAAGCCGCGTCCATTGGCGTTCGTGTCGACGCCGGTTTTGCAATATGCGGTAAAAGCCTGCCCTCTCGAACAGCTTCTCTATCTCGGAGCCGTCGCGAGGTGTATATGCCGATAAGAGATATTCTGCGGCGAGCTGGCGATCCTCTCGGGTTTCAGGGTCGAGGGAAGTGGCAAGGGACACGATGAGGCCATAGAGGACGCGGGGATCAATATCTTCAACACGGATGTATTGTGGATACTTTGGGATGTTCCGCGCGATGAAAATGTTGATAAAAACAGTGGCAGAAAGCGGTATATCTTGATACGATGCGATATCTAACAAGATTTTGACGATCGATAGCCTACTGATGTCAGGGGAGTCCGTAAGGAACGAATCCTCGAAGGCAATGTCCAAGGAGTGAAGGAACGATTCAGCATCGAAACGGAGTAATAGTCGAACATAAGGATACGTGGGCTCTGCTCCACTTCCTGTAAGGATCAGATGGCCACCTTCAGAGGGCCAGACAGTAGATGTCCCATTGAATATGAAGTCGTACACGTCATGCTTCGCGCGCTCAGCTTCGTCCGACGGTAAAGGTTCACCACTTGGATACGTCTGGCCACTGAGAACATTGATCAGGTAAGGGAAGATCTTGTATGCGTGACGAAGAGACGAAGTCGTGCGTTGTACACCTGCTCCATTGGGAACCAACCGACTTCCGGGGAGAATGAGAGATTGACGGATGAGTGAGATTAACTCCACTATTGGGGCGACATAGTCTTGTAGGGCACGTGTGTACACATAGATCAAAGCATCCCAAAGTTGATGAGTTTGACAGAGACAGATAGCTTGGTTGATGTCCAAACACGAAGGATCTATATGCCAAATCACTCGCTCAGCTAGAGCGGGCTCGCCAGAGTCTTCGTGAAGTGCTACTAGTCGTTGGGTTATCCGCGGCGGCACGAAATCGATGATGCCTCCTAGTACGAACGTCTCAAGTTGTTCCAAGTAGATCCGAGTAATTCCTGCATCCTCAAAATACTGGAATAGGTCTTCAAATAGGAAATCGTAGTTATCCAGCGTAATGCAAGAGCGTGCACAACTTGTGACTAGGCCTTCGAAGAGAGAAGTGCGATCGACACCTCTACCATCCGGGCTGGAATGGGTGTCATCTGTCATCCTGTCTTCGGAGAAGGCATAACTGGCGGATGCTACCATCAACTCGTGCAATTTTTGTCCAAGGACTGCTTTCTGCTCTTCAGCGGCATCCGGTAATCCATTGCGGTTGCCAGATGCTTCCCCGACATAATACGAACGCGTGAGTTCAATGGCGCTCAGAAAATCGCCTTGCTCGACGAAGGACAAGATTTTGTCAGCCCAGGTGAGCATTGTTCCCACTTGAAGTTCCTCGCGACACTGCCCTAGGTAAGTACTATACTCGAGACGAAATAGTGATGACTAACCAAAAGGAATATCTTCCCCTTGTAAGCCCGAATACTATGAGCAACATCGCTGAGGGACTCAGAATATGACGTCGATCCATCGGATGTGGAGCCAAGAGATCGGGATACCAATATCGAAGTATTGAAGGGTACATGTTCGATAACCTTAGAGGTATGAACATCGTATACGCTGAGCGTGGCTGCTGTGAAAGCAAGCAGTTGCTATGATGACGGTTAGACGAGATTTATCCCTTTCTCTTGACAATTGGGACACGAACGTTGGCATTCAACCACTGCAGGGCAACAACTACATCGTCCACTGTCCAATTCCCAGCATCTTCAAAAACAAGGGTCCCCACATCAACCTCGCGAGTCTTGCCTGTATGGGGATTGTGCACTGATCGTTTCACTATCGTCTCTGAAACTTGCAATAGACGAACAGATCTTCCCCAAGAGTAGGCTAACGTCGGATGTGTCTTGTCGCTGCCAACGTCCTTTGGTCTGCGCGGGTTGTTAATACTCGGAAACCACGCTAACGTGCCTATCCTCCGTCCTAAAGAAGTCAAATCCGTTTCCTCAGGGCGTGCTTGCTTCAGCCACGTTTTTGGTGAGGGCTTTAGACCAACGATGACTAGCTTGTTCGTGGTGAGCAGTGCAACAATTTGATATGTGTCAGTTGGGTGTGTGACGGTGCCAAGTGGTAGGGTAGCCATCGCTAACAGAGTATGGCGAGGTCTGCGCCGACGAAAAGACCGAGTGCCTGACGGGCTTAGGGTTGAGATCGAAGTAGTACCTTCGTAACCAAGTTCTTGAGGATAATTTCCCAGGATACGAATAGTATCCGATGCGTCTACGAACAGAACCTTGCCCAGACTATGGTAGAAAGCTAATCCACTCTCATCAGCTGAGATGATAGCTGTATGACGACCTGCGACGAAGTTAACATTGATGATGCGGGAGCCTGCCAGATGACCTTCTTGTCGTCCAGACATAACTGCTTGAGCTGATGGTGGAGTAACGGTGCGTACTGGTACTTGCGGGTTCTTCAAATCAAAAATCTGGATATACCCGGAGACATGGCCAGAAGCAAGATAAGTGTGGTCGTGAGATAGCGCGACAGCAGACGTAGATCCTACTGTGCTGGCTTTCACAGCGTGAGCACATGATCGACACACAAAGCAAGCAGATAGCAACCTGAGGTGTCACTCCCGCAGATGCTCAATAGCATTTGCTTGAAATCGAAGACGAATGTGCGACCGGCATCTGTTCCTACACAAATGAGGCCGTTGGCAGCAAGAACCGTGGGGGAACCAAGATTGGATGCGCCCAAGACAATGGCGGCTCTCGACGGCCGCTTCCCATACAGGTGGTCACCCGCATTCTGGAGCACCGTCCACCTGAACACCTCTCTTTCGACTTTGAGATAGCTTTTGTATGTCCCCTTGCCAACGCAAGGAGTAGAACTTCTGGAAATATCAGAAACGCGGGAGGGAGGTGAAGCAAAACCAATCGCGGTCGAGATATCAGGCAAGCTACGGTTGGCATCGCTCAGAGGGCTTTTGGAAGCGAATGAACGAAGACGAGATACACTCGGGAGTAAAAACGGTTCAAGGGGTTCGCCAAACGAATGAGGTGGAACAAGCGGAGGTTCGGGAGGAAGCGCAGTCATGGCAGGCTGGACAAGAGGAGACTGGGGAAGACTTGCAGGTTCGAGATCGATCTGCGCGTGGTCCTACAAACCCTTTAGCCACTCCCATCAACGCGAGGTGGAAAGCAGTACTGACGGGCAGCTCTCCGGGTTCGACAACGCCAAACTTTTCACTGGGGTCTTCCTTAAGAAGAGAGCGCTCTACTTCCTCTTCCTCGAATACGTCCGAGGTGTCATCTGGCCCAAGGATGTCCCGCAACTGTTCTCGGTAATTGGTACCTGTAACCTGCTCGGCATCCACGCCATCATAGACGAACTCTTCGTCCTCGTCTCCATGCTCCTCATCGAATAGTTCTTCCATGCGGGTGGAATAGTCGCCACCATGATCCTCGTTGATGTGCTCGTCGTGGCTGGAGGGGGCCGGGGAAGAGGCACGTCCACCCTGGCACTCGTTCATCTCGAACTTAAAGATGGTGGTAGTACGCGTTTGTTTGTTTTAGAGGCTATTGCCAAACACTGCCACGTGTACTATTGCATTGGAGAAAACAACAAAAAAGATATTGTGCAGAAATAAACAAGTCCCTCTCCCCATAGTAGGTCTCACATACAAATGAGTCATGATCCTGGTCGTCGTTCCCGGTCTCTATTTTTGACTCCCGGCCCAAATCGTTCTTGAAAGTTGATTAGCTCCTCCATCAGCTCCTCCATCATCTTCATCGTCGACTGCTGAGTGGTTGGGTCAAACGAAACTGGCTTCATCGGTATTGATTCACCGTCAGGTGCTTTAGCGGTGTTTTCTGAGGAATTGTCAACCACCATGGGGGATCCACATCCTTCTCGATGCCCTCCCGTTCTACGATCGTCAGGGACGGACGAATCAGGGAGGACGTCGACCGTCCCTGAGGTGCTCTCCTTCAAGGCTCTTTCCAGAGCCTCCCTCCGACGGCCACGGTCGAGCGCGCCTGCCTGTTCCCTGCCCACCCATTCCACAAGCGCGCGAACACGCTTATTCATATCTCCGACGCTCATGCGTTTGCTCGGCCACTTGACCTTGACCCCTCTTTCCATCGTCCTCTCCAAAGACTCCCTCCCACCGGGGCCAATAGCCAGACTGCGGACTTCGAGCGGGCGCGGTACGTCCGTTGGGAGCATGTGTTCGAGATGGGCCAGATAGTCTGGTAAGTTCCATGACGTAAAGAGAGGCTGCTGTGAGACTGCATAGGCATGGGAATTGCGATATGCGCGAGAATTTTCGGCAGAGCTGCTCGGTGCCGCTCCTGTCCCGGCATGATTTCGCTTGCTAGAGCTGTCCTGAGTGGCGCTCCCTGGCGCCTGTGAGGACGCAGGTGGACGTTTTGGCGTAGGACCACCTTTGCTGCGGGTCCCTTGGCTAGATCGCTTGCTCGGACCGGTCCCTATGGGCCGATGTCACGTGAGTAAACAGACCACCCTATCAGCGGATTGGTTCGGACACATACCTTCGTCACCCTCGGCGGAAGCGACAGTATCGTGATGCGCAGGGACGGCCTTGCGCGGACCGCCACGTCGATTGCGTGAATTGCCCGATTTCCCGCCTGCAGAGCGTTTTGTGGGCGGTGGTAGTTCTTCAGGCACGACACTGGCGGCGGCGGTATCGGGACCATCCGAGGCGCTTGATGCTGATCTGGTGCGTTTCTTGGGGAGACTTGAGATCAATGTAAGCTAAAGTCGGTCAAGGATTAACAGGGTAAACGCACACATCGTCTTCCCCGCGCTTTCGCTTCTTCCGACCGCCGGAGTCGTCATCAGGCACTTCGCTCTGACCACTTGTACAGCCGTTTACAGAGAGTTTGGGGGGGTCTGTTGCAGCCGCCGCTTCTGCGGCGGTTGCTTTGATGAGCTCTTTCAAGCTCTCATCGAATGCCGCGTCACGACTGTTCATCGTATTGCGTCTCTTTGGGGGTTTCAGCAGATGAGTGGGGGAGTGAGAACGGGAGAGCCGAGAAGTTGTGTTGCGCGAGTGGGTTGATGATTCACGGGCTTTCCTTGCCAACCGTCTGGAGAGAGTCAAGTCAAGGCGGAGACCAGAAGATGATAGAGAAAGGGACACACTTGAGAAGATCTTGGTGACGCTCTGGTTTGCACTGTTCGCAGTAGTAGTCGGGTACCGCCAAGAGAACGGCTTCCGACTCGAAGCCCATGCAAAGACCGTGTTGCCAAACGTTGCATATTTCGCATTGCACCATGAATTCACCACCTTCGGCGTCGTCCTCTGGGAATAGGGTGATGGATGAGGATGCAGTACCGGGACGAGGGAACTGGGGACAGACCGTTCATACCACACACGCAACGCGTGATACCTTGTTCCTCCGTGTCATCGTCTTGGGGCTCGGCTGTGCCTGCAGAAGTAGAGGAATGTTTGGAGGGGACGGCTTCTACGAGCTGATCCACCGAGGGAGGTTTCTCTTTCTCCTTGCCCTTGCGTTTTGACCTGCCATTGGCGTTGGCATGGTTGGAAGTGGTGCCGTTCGAGTGAGCGTTCTTGTTGGGGATGGGGTCGTCGATGTCCTCCTGCTTTGGACGCTTTGTGCGGCCATTTGAGTTGGTGGTGGGTGGTGCGGCGCGGGCAGATGTGTCCTTGGTCCTTGGGGCGGGCTCTGGTGCGGGCGAGTCTGGGGACTTTGATGTGCTTGCGGATGCAGAGGGGGCAGAGCGTCTGCCTGAGCGACGGGTTTCGCGTGGAGAAAGAGGAGGTCCCATCGTCGCTGCTTGGGCCATGGTCAAGAACAAAGTCAAGTCCAAGTCTCGGTCTATACACTTATTTAGGGCTGGCAGCTCTCACTCTACATTTCGCCCTCTCCTCCGCTCCTCGCCGTCCCCCTCGTCGTCCCCACAGTCGCCCTCGCCGTCCGCATCTGCCCTCAACGCCGCGCGCGGTATCGCACCCGACCCGGTCTCGTCGCGATCAGGCGCGGGTGTGCCTCCCCAGACAGCGGTGACGATCACCCCTGTGTAATCGGCCACCCTCCGACAGACACGACACCTCGACTGGTCCTCGGACACGTCGGCGAGGACGCTGCCGCCGCCAACGATCCCCGTCGGGACCGGCGCCGCCGCACATCGCATGAAGTTATCTTCCTGCACGTGACCTCTCTGCATCACGCGTGCTTGGAGCGCGTCGGTGGGCGTCGGTGCCGTGTCGCCACGATGGCCAGTGCGCGGCGCAGACGGTCTGGGAGAGGTCGGACGTCGCTGGCACGCCTGACCGTAGTGCGGGTTTCCCGAATCCGGTAACTGCCGGACTCTGCAATCGGATCGCAACCAGCCTTGTCCCTGCCCCTCATGGCTGCCACAACGGCCACCCTCGAGTACTCCTCCTATGCCCCAGAACCGCTTACCTACCCCTCCCTCGCGCCCCACCATCTTCTTGCCTCCAAAGAGCCCGATTATCTCCGCCTCATCCTTGCATCAAAAGTCTACGAGATACTCAAAGAGACTCCCCTCGTTTACGCCCCGAATCTCAGCGCAAAACTCGGCAATCACATATGGCTCAAACGCGAGGACTTACAAGAAGTATTCAGTTTCAAAATCCGCGGTGCCTACAACTTCATGGCACACATTCGCGAGGAAGATAGATGGAAGGGTGTCATCACATGCAGTGCCGGTTAGTGTGCGTACAATGCATACGCGTCCATCCCTCGCAGCATCCTCCCCTAGCGTACTCGCTTATGCCCTTTCAGGTAATCACGCCCAGGGTGTCGCCCTCTCCGGCACAAAACTCGGCATACCATGCACCATCGTCATGCCAAAGGGCACCCCCTCCATCAAAGTCACCAATGTCCAGCGTCTAGGTGCAAAGGTCGTCCTTCACGGACTAGACTTCGATGAGGCCAAGACAGAGTGTGCCCGGCTTGCAGCTGCATACGACCTCAGGTTCGTCCCACCTTATGACGACCCTTTGGTCATCGCCGGACAAGGTACTACCGCCATGGAAATCCTTAAACAATTACCGGATTCCGACAACCTGGACGGTATTTTCGGTGCCATCGGAGGTGGTGGCTTGGTTGCCGGCATCGCTGAATACGTCAAGCGCATCGGAAACCCAAAAACCAAAATATACGGTGCAGAGACCGTCGACGCGGATGCCATGTACCAAAGTTTGAAGAAAGGCCATCGCGTGACGCTGTCCGAAGTCGGCCCATTCAGCGATGGCACAGCTGTCCGACTAGTCGGCGCAGAGCCGTTTCGCATTTGTCAACGACTCTTGGACGAAATTGTCCTCGTCAACAACGACGAGCTTTGTGCTGCAATCAAAGACATCTTCGAAGGTATGTTCTCATGATTCGTAGCACCTGGTGTTTCGATGATTACTTGTTCGTTGCAGAAACCAGATCGGTCACCGAGCCAGCAGGTGCCCTCGCTCTTGCCGGATTAAAGCACTATATCGTCACCAACAGCCTGATTGGCGCTCAACAAAAGTTCGTTGCGGTTGTCAGTGGTGCGAACATGAACTTTGATCGTCTGCGATTTGTCGCCGAACGTGCAGAACTCGGCGAAGGTCGAGAAGCGTTGCTGAGTGTTGAAGTTCCTGAGAGACCCGGCAGGTACATCTTTATCGCTGCTCTGTCACTGCTCCTTTATAGCCCCGAACACAGCTTCTTTGAACTCCACTCGATCATACACCCTCGATCCGTCACAGAGTTCGCCTACCGGTACAACTCGCCAGATCTAGCCCATATCCTCCTCTCGTTCAAACTCGAGTCCTTATCTCGTACGAAAGAGGTGTCATCAGTCCTAGATGCTATTGAAAAAAAGGGATTCAAGGGGTTTGACATTGGTGACAACGAGATGGCGAAGAGCCATATAAGATATATGGTAGGAGGATGCCGGGCTGTGCCTGACGAACGTCTATTCAGATTCGGTGGGTCCATGACATTTATTTACTTGAAAGTTCAAACGTGACCTGCACTTCTAGAGTTTCCCGAGCGGCCAGGGGCACTGCGCAAATTCCTGGAAGGCATTCGACAAGGGTGGAATATCTCCCTGTTCCACTATCGTAACCATGGTGCAGGTCAGTCGATCGCATTGAAGCCAACGCCATCACCTAACTTGCATCCTAGATGTTGGCAGGGTACTGACGGGGATTCAAGTACCTACTCAAGACTACGATCAGTTCCAGCAATTCCTGGACAAGCTGGGATATTACTATGTGGAGGAAACGGACAATGAAATTTACAAGCGATACCTCAGGGGTTGAATGGGACTCCCCGTTCTTGACACGCCAAACGTGGGGTCAGTTACTGATATCCAGTGGCTCATAGATGTACGTACTTAAGATTGTGTTGTCTGAAGGGCACAAAAAGGGAGTGGGAAATTGAGCAAATTAAACTTGGACAACCACGATGGTCCTCGCTGCGCGCATTGCTACACGACATTTCCGCCGTCACGCACGCACACTCTTTGTCTCTACTCCGAGCGCATCGTCCGACCCATGGCCCCTTCCTCACACTCCCCAGCATCTCTCCAGTACGACAACACCCGCCGACGTACCTGCTCCAAAGCCTCTTCCCCGTCCAAATGAGTCACTCGAGACAGCGCGTGCACGCCTCCTTTACCAGTCGCGCAAACGTGGCACGCTCGAAAGCGACCTTCTGCTAAGTACCTTTGCTCGAGAACACCTCCCCACTATGACCCGCGCCGAGTTGTCCGAATACGACAAGGTACGTTTTCACACCCTCCGTGTTTCTTATGCACTAAGGGGTTCTTCGCTTCCTGCACTTGTATAGTTGCTCGATGAGCCCGACTGGGACATATATTACTGGTCGACGGGCCACCGCACACCGCCCGAACGATGGTCCAACTCTCCCATTTTGGAAAAACTCAAGGTACATGCAAAGAATGAGGGAAAGGTTGTGCGGAAGATGCCTCCGCTGGAATAATGAAGCCATTGGAACCGTACAAATGGGTGCATTATTTGATACAATCTAAACCACTAATTTGAAGTATCCCTAGCTGGTTCGCAGTACGAGGGATATAACTGGTATTCACAGCAAGACGTGGCAAAGGGATGCGACTGCCAAGAACATGTGTACTAGTTAGGTATATGTTATAGATTTAGAATGTCAAACACAGGTTTTGAGACGCACAGGATGTGTACGCCGACATAAGGTCCTGTGGGGTGTGTCATATGAGTGGTTGGTAGACGCGGGGTGACCTGACGTACTAGACGTTAATGGCTGCCGCTTTGCACATTTCCATAGAAATTGTCAAAGAGGACATAGGCAGTGAAAGCAGCTGCGGCTATTCCGAAACCGGGAAACATGCTCGAGAACATGGCACGATTGGAGAAGACGGGGTGTTTCCGCCACGCTTCTCTCTTGGCCCATGGATCACGGAAAAGTGGCGGGTTGGTCATGCTGTGGGGCACGCCGTCTGAGCACAACGCCAATGGTCGACGAATATCACAGACCTTGAAGAGACCAGAAACGGAATGATAGAGCCATGGCTGGGCCACTCCCGTCCAGACCTGCTGTTTCGAAATCACGTGCATCAGAGCTTAGGGCAGGCTTGTTTGGACTTGGCATTTCAATGCTCACGCGTCGGCAGAAGGCCCCTTCCTTGACCTGTCTCTCTCCGCGTTCCTCCGCCACTATTGTCTGTCCTGACTACATAGCCATCCCATCCTGTCCATTCCCTGTGTTCATAGACACACCCATGTCCTCAGACGAAGATTTACCGTTAACTGCCCTTGCTGGCGCTAATGGGAATGGCTACGTAGCAATCAACGGCAACGGTCATCCCAACAGCGATGCAGATGACTCCTCCATGAGCGAAGATGATATGCCTTTGGTATGTGTCCATTCAATTCAGCGTATTCTACGACCACCCTATAATATTCCTCTAGTCCCAGGCCAATGGTATTCAAGCGCCCGGCAAATCACGACCACGGCAACGTGGTGCCGTCCAAGATTTTGACAGTGAGGATGATGACGATGTCCCACTTGCTTCTTCCCCCGTTAAGAAAATCAATTATACTGCCGGAAGTCGTGAATCACATGCTACTACCGCTACTGATTCCCATGGTAACTTGCCAACTGCCAAACGAAAACGCGCTTCGAATGGGAAGGCGAAAGCTCCGCCGATGAAGAAGGTCAAGGTCGAGGAGGGGCACGAGGCCTCTGCTTCAGACGACGAACTTTTGACGAAGAAGCGTTCATCGACCAAGGTAAAGGTAAAGCCCGAAGAGGACGTGGAGATGACGGATGTCAAGCCATCACGAAAGAGAGCCTCGAACAAGAAGGCCAAAGAAGAAGATCCTTCTGAGACTCCTCAGTCGAAAAAGAAAGGGAAGAAGAAAGAGGAAGAAGAGCCCGAGGAAGTCTACCGATGGTGGGAGGAGCAAGCCAACGGAGATGGCGAAGAGAAATGGCAGACTCTCGAGCACAACGGTGTTATATTTCCACCTCCCTACGAGCTACTTCCCTCGCATGTCAAGATGAAGTATAAAGGTCCTAACCCGATCATGTCTTGCGATTTTCCAAGCGACGCTGACGATTCAACTCAGGCAAGGAGGTCGACCTCCCGCCAGAGTCGGAGGAAGTTGCCGGATTTTACGCTGCCATGTTAGAGACAGATCATGCTCAGGACAAGACGTTCAACAAGAATTTCTTCGAGGATTGGCTCAAAGTTCTGAAAGATCATCCTCCAGTAAGCATCGTTTGACCACTCGTGGTAGTTTGGGTGATGACACTTTGATAGCGCAACAAAATTAAGATAACCGAGTTCGATCAATGCGATTTCCGTCCCATGTTTGAGTATTTCGAAGCAGAGAAAGCCAAGAAGAAAGCGTTGAGTCCTGCTGAGAAAAAAGAACTCAAGAAACAGAAAGAGGCGATGGAAGAGAAGTATATGACGTGTCTCCTGGACGGCCGTAAGGAAAAGGTTGGAAACTTCCGTGTCGAACCTCCAGGACTGTTCCGCGGTCGTGGTGATCACCCTAAGAAAGGCGCACTAAAAGTAAGAACCTATGCCGTCCCTAGGTGAGCAGACCACTGACGTGCAGAATAGTTCCGCGTTCACCCGGAGGATATCACTATCAACATCGGCGAGAGTGCTGTTATTCCCATCCCTAACATGCCTGGAAACTGGAAAGGTGTGGTACATGATAAAACCGTAACCTGGCTTGCCAACTGGGTCGAAAATGTCAATGGCAACTACAAGTACGTGTTCTTGGCTGCGGGTAGTTCGCTAAAGGGCCAGAGCGACATGTCGAAATTTGAGAAAGCCCGTGAACTCAAGGTACGAATTAACGTCATTGTCAAGCTCATGTGCTCATTTTCCGGCAGGGTCATGTCGTGAGGATCCGCACAGATTATCAAGCCGATTTGAAGAGTAAGGTTATGGCGGACAGACAACGGGCGACTGCCATGTATTTCATCGATCGACTGGCTCTTCGTGCAGGTAACGAGAAAGGAGACGACGAAGCAGATACGGTCGGCTGTTGTTCGCTACGCTGCGAACATGTCACGCTGGAAGCACCCAATTTCATTATCTTTGATTTCCTCGGTAAAGACTCCATTCGGTACTACAATCGTGTTGCCGTTGAGGCGCAGGTGTTCAAAAACATCCGTTTGTTCAAGGAGAATAAGGGGGAAACTGATAATTTGTTTGATCGCGTCAACGTAATTTTACATTTGAACTCGCTGGCGCAGAACTAACCTGGATCGCTTCAGACGTCTCTTCTCAACAAGCACCTTACATCCTATATGAAGGGATTGACGGCCAAGGTGTTTCGTACTTATAACGCATCCATAACCTTTCAGGAGCAGTTGAGCGAAGGCGTGCTGAAGAACGCTTCGATACAAGAGAAGTTGAACGCTTACAACCACGCTAACCGCATGGTCGCCATACTTTGTAACCATCAAAGGAGTGCACCAAAAACGCATGAACAATCCATGGGCAGGATGCGTGATCGAGTAGGTATCTTGCCACAGATTGCCATTCAGCATACTTAGCCTCCACGCAGCTTCGTGCCCTAAAGTACGATCGAATGAAGCTTCGTCACGTCCTCTTCAATCTCGACCCCAAATACCAGAAAAATAAACTTTATGCTGATGATGAGTCGGACATCGACGATGAATGGGTTGTCGAACACGAGGAATCGCTGAAAAACAAAGATATTGAGAAAGCGGAGAAGAAGTTTGTGAAAGATAACGAGAAACTCGTCGAAGATGGTAAAGAAGCTCTGGATGATTCTGTCTTAAAAGACCGAATTGCCGTCGTCGAGGCCGACTACAAGAGGCTTGCCAAGGAACGCGGAACGCGCAAAGCAGTTCTGAAGAGAGAGCGCCCTGTGGAAAAGATTGAGGAGGCCGTCCAGAAACTAGATGAGAGGATCAAGACCTTTAAGTTGCAAATGGATGACCGCGAGGCTGGGAAGGAAGTTGCATTGGGCACGAGGTTCGTTGCATTTTGTATTTTTGCGTGTACCAGGGATTTCCTAATCCATCACCCAACCACCATAGTAAGATTAATTACCTGGACCCTCGGTAATCGATGCCATGATGTCCGTCGTGTGACCACTGATGTCCTTGTCAGGATTACTACTGCGTGGTGCAAAAAGCATGATGTCCCCATAGAAAAAATATTTTCCAAGACATTGCTCAATAAATGTAGGCAACATCCCGTCAGCATCAATATTTATTGGCTAACGACCTCATCCCAGTCCCGTGGGCGATGGAAGCAGAGGAAGACTGGAAGTTCTGAGTCTGGCCGATTCTATATCATTATTTATGCATACCGCTGACCGTGAGCCGAAGGGACTCGATTGATACCGGCAGAAACTGTTGCATTGCCCTAATACAAGCATGTATTCTAGTCACGTAGAATGTTTTCGTACTACAGTCTACAGAGACAATCGCTTTGATCTAGTCACACGAGGTGTTTGGTCGAGTTTTCGTGCTCGTATGCCAGCTTTTATAAATCGGGGTTGCAATGCAATGACGGCCCTACAGCCAAACCTTCGCCACGACCACACGGTCACCATGAGCAAACAAGCCGCAACGACATCTTCCAGTCAATTTGCTACCAGGTCCGCTTTTGCGGCCCTTGCTGTCGAGGACCCGGAGGAATCTGAAGAGGAGCTCACTCAGGAGGAACACGTCCAAGCGTCGTCTGACACGTACGTCTGTCCTTTGGCACTCGACCACCTATGCACTCATACCATGCCGACAGCACGGGAACACCTAAGCTGTCGAAATCACAACTCAAAAGGCTACAAAAGCATGCGCGTACAGAGAGGCGGAAGCAAGCGAAAGCCGCAGCCAAGGCCACAACAGCAGAGAACTCGCCCAGGGCCACCCCTTCGTTGGAACAGTCCGTCGCACGTTCCGCGGTCGTTGCTGACGGAGAAGCCCTTTCATCGGGACCCGAGTATGGACCACCTGAATCGAGCATCGAGACCGACCAGGAGGAAGCTTCCCCTACACCGGAACCCCCACGACCTCATCCCGAATTTAACGGCGTTATTTCAGCTGCTGTCGAATCTGACGGTTCGTGAGCATTGTTCCGTGAGGTTTTTATCCCGTTGATGGTGTGCTTGACAGCCTCAGGTCCCATATTGGCCGAGGTACACTCCAAACCTGTCACAGAGGTACAACAGCTTACTCCGCGATCGCAAACGGACGTCGAGCGTGTCGTTAAAGCTAAACCAGGTATACAAGATGCACAGGAAGCTGAACGCACAAAGAAGCGTCAAAATCTGATTACGAGGACACTATGGACGTTCATCATGATCGGAGGGTTCATGGGTGAAGCTGGCCTCGTTCTATCTACGAGCTTGAATGCTGACCTTAGGTCAGGTCTTCTGGTCATGGGTCACGCGTACCTGATCATCCTTGTCATGGTATGCCAGACATTAGTTTATCGAGAGGTTACAGCCCTCTTTTCATTGAAGGATATGTCACCTGAAACTGCGGAACTTGAAGTCAAAGGGCACAAGGATCCTTGGAGCAAAACACTCAACTGGTACTTCTTCGCGGTGACCAACTACTTCCTCTACGGTGAAAGTATCATATATTACTTTAAGGTAAGTTTTCTTCTATCCTGATACGTTCTTCGTTGATGGTGTCCTGCAGCACGTAGTGTTCACCGACGGACAGCTACTCCCATTCGCTACGAATCATCGTATGATCAGCTTTACTCTCTACACCATTGGGTTTATGGGCTTCGTGTTGTCACTCAAGCGGGGTTATCTCAAGCAGCAGTTTGGACTCTTTTGCTGGGTTCATATGAGTTTGCTCTTGATCGTGGTTTCCAGGTAGGAGTATAATTTCCAAGCGAGAACTGGGTCTGAAGGGTTTTGCAGTCACTTCATTATTAACAATATCCTTGAAGGACTGATTTGGTTTTTTGTCCCTGCCTCGCTGGTCATCTGCAACGATGTGTTTGCCTACATTTGGGGTATCACCCTTGGTCGTACCCCACTGATCAAGCTTTCTCCGAAAAAAACTGTCGAGGGATTCATCGGTGCATTCTGGAGCACCCTCATCTTCAGCGTGGTCTGGGGGAGTTACTTTATGCGGTTTAACTATATGATCTGTCCAGTCCATGATCTCGGTGTTAGCGTGTGGAGCAACGTCCAGTGCGTCCCCAACCCCGTCTTTATTGCTAAAGAATGGGAAATTTGGGCACCGTTGAGAGTCTTCTTGTCACAACTTGTGTGTATCGCGTCTAATAATGTTTTTTATTGGGCTGACTGTTGTTTGCAGCTTGGCCGTCCCGTGACAGTCATTCCCTACGTCCCGTATCAACTTCATCTACTCGTCTTCGCTATCTTTGCTTCGTTGGTTGCACCGTTCGGTGGTTTTTTTGCTTCTGGTTTCAAGCGTGCATTCGACATCAAAGACTTTGGCCATAGCATTCCTGGACACGGTGGCATGACGGATCGCATGGATTGCCAGTATGTAATTGTCACCTCTGTACTACCCAAAACTCATATACCTGCTAGATTCCTGATGGGAGTGTTCACTTACGTGTATTACAGCAGCCTGATTCGAGAACATCACGTCACTGTAGGATCCATACTGCAAATGATAGTCAGCGGGCTGACCATCGAAGAGCAACTCGAGTTGATGCGAGACTTGAAGAAGTACATGCAGGGAAGAGGAATTACGAACATATGATTGAAATGCTCATTAATTTAGTCGAGGAATTCAGGGAATCCAATACTATCATTACCCTTTCATTAGTTATTTACCACTGTCTCCGACGATGGATGAGTGTCTAACTCGATCGGCAACGTTTTCCTTTAGTTTTTCATCGGAAGGAAAACATATTTGCAGCAATACATGCAAAGTCATAGGGATAGTATGAAAGCGGGGGAAATCAGCAAGCGAATGCTCCTTATGACCGTGGCTTCTCCTAAAGATCATGGTCATGAGCGAAACGCGAAGAGGCGAAGTAGGGATAATCTACCTTCTTCTCCTTCCACAGTGCGAGGAGACCGACGCCAGACACCTTTACAACCTTGAAACGCACACCAGGGATATCACCTTTGGCTTTACCACTACGACCAAAGCCAGATATGAGGACCTCGTCGTTCTCGTCCACGAAGTTCAGACAACCGTCATTCTAGCATACCATAAACGATCAGCAACGTGGATGGAACATCCAAAGGTAACTTACAGGCACGAACGCCGTCACTTTTTTACCGTTCTTGATCAGTTGTACACGGACACACTTGCGGATGGCGGAATTGGGCTGCTTTGCCTCGACGCCGACCTTCTCGAGGACAATACCCTTTGCGTGTGATGATCCTCCGGTGGGGGAGGTTTTGAAGACATTACCGAGGGCACGTTTCTTGTATCCCTTGTCCGCCTATACGAATGGAAGGTGAGATCTGGGATGTCGAGCGTTGGTTGTAGAGATATGTACCCAGCGGTTTACGCGACGGTCGTTGCGGAGTTTGCGAGCGGCTTGAAGTCCACGGGGTTTGTTGGCTGGAGAGAAAGCAGGTCAGCAATGGAGGCTCGTGTTTGTATTGTCTGGCGGTCCACGTACAGCCCATTCTTGAGGTCGGTGAGGTCGATGAGTGGTACCTATGCTCGACACGGATGGGACAGTCGGCGATTTCCGTGTACTGTTACAGTTTATCAGCCACATAGCTCACGTGATATTTCTCCCTCAAAAGTTATTACGTAATGCGCTTGCACTTCGAATTCTCATATGCTGCTTCATGTGACCCAGGGTCTCGTTTTGAAGGACTTGGTTCGTCCGAGTCAGTCAGATGTCCCCCGATTGGTGTGATTATCACGCCACATGTGTATGTTCACATGCCAGTGAGACCCGGGCTGCGTGTCGTGTGTACCAGTACCAGTGTTCTTATATCTTGGCTGTATAATAACCATATCCAGGTCGATTGCTATGTGGTCCGACTCTAAGTAATCCTCAAGATCGTTTTTGAGCAGCAGCATTTTACCGCAAGTAACCACATCGACATGTCCATTCAATACTACCATCACGGGCGGTTCCGTGTCGTAGGAGGTGTTATTCCAGATGCTGTAACTGCTTATCGCACATTTGGAGATCCCAAGAACCCCTGCATAGTCTTCCCCACTTGCTACGGGGGAAAGCTTGACAGTGCGTAAACCTGTTATCCACATATGAACTACGCAGGGATGTTTGAACTAGGCAACGGTCCTCTAGGCCAAGAGTATCTCATTGGAGAAGGCAAGGTAATACAATTAAGAGTCTCCGATTTCGTTTCCACTCTTATCATCGCCATAGGTTTTAGACCCGCAAAAGTATTACGTCGTTACCTTTGCCCTATTTTCGAACGGTGAAGTGCGTAGAGATTCATCGACCTATTGCCTTCGCTGATGCTAGCATGCACCAGTCTTCCTCACCTTCCAATACTGTGAGTTCCAAAGGAGTCGACATTCTCTTCGTGTACTTAGCAACCCTATTCAGCCGGCCCCGTACAATGGGCCCTACTTCCCAGCCGTGTCTTACGAGGACAATATGTAAGCCGAATATCCATCAGGCGATGAAATGAAATTAACTGTGAATAGTCGTGCCCAGTACATTGTATTGACGCAGAAGCTTGGGATCCGGAAGGCATTCTGCGTCATTGGCTTTTCAATGGGTGGACAACAGGTGCGCCTCCACGGCACTCAGTAATTGGGATACTTATACCTGTGTTTTTTATAGGCATACCATTGGCCTGTTGTGTATCCTGAATTTGTAGAAAGGTTGATCGTAATGTCCATGGCTATTGCAATCATTGCTCTGACCCTTTTTCTTGGCAAGATTTATTGTTATCTGCGGGTCTGCGCGGACAAGCCCTCACAACAAAGCGTATGCTGCAACTTATCTCCGTCGTGTCATATTATAACCACATTTCCAGTTTCCTTGAGGGCCCAAAAGCAGCGTTGTCAGCTTCTAAGGACTTTGATAATGGGCACTACAAGACCACGCCCCAACATGGGATCCGTGCCTTCGGCCGTGCGTACAGTGCATGGGCGTACAGTCAAGAGGCTAGTATTTTTCTACTTCTCTGGCCTTTTGCGTGCGCTGATTACCTTAAAGTGGTTCCGCAAGAAGCTTTACTTGTACAACGGAATGTGAGCAGTTCTTGGAGCCGTTATTCTAAATTCATTCACCCCTTTGTGCAGATACCCTGACCTTGGCGCGTTCCTACGTGAGGAGTGGGAGGCGGGATTCTTGAATGGCTGGGATGCGAATGATCTTCTCACGTTGCTGCACACATGGCAAATTGCCGACGTTTCCACAATCCGCGATAACGGAGACCTCGGAAAGTGTCTTGGCGCAATCAGGGCCAATGGATTAATCATGCCTTGCAAGACAGACCTCTATTTCCCTGTAAGTCCTTATTAAACACAAAGATTTGTTTCTTCTGACATCCTATTCGTCCAAACAGCCGGAAGACAGTGAGAATGAGATGCAGTACTTGAAGTGTGCAAAGCTCGTTGTTATTCCCTCCATCTGGGGCCACATGGGTGACACATCCTCTTTCCTCTTGTTTCCACTGTTGACTGATGAACGCGTTACTATCCAGCCGGCGGTGGCGCTGACACCGAGGATGACAGATTCCTCCAATCAGAAATCAAGAAGTTCCTGGAGGAGCTTTAGAAACCACATCTGCATGTAAATATAGTGACTGACATTCATCTGCTAGACCAGAAAGGTCCTGATTTACCCACAATGGGACTGCATCGCCGAGTTATAATTTCTATGGGTGTCTAAAAGAAATTGCCGAATAAGCAATATCGGCGAAGCCCGGTTATCTTGTGCCAAA
This sequence comes from Brasilioporus rufonigricans, assembly GCA_038089195.1. Taxonomy (NCBI): domain Eukaryota; kingdom Fungi; phylum Basidiomycota; class Agaricomycetes; order Boletales; family Boletaceae; genus Brasilioporus; species Brasilioporus rufonigricans. The sequence continues at coordinate 25,628 of JBBPKJ010000215.1, forward strand.
TCAGAGGTGTGGGCGATAAGGCAGGAGCGGTCATAGACTCCCAAGCTTCTCTCGTGAAAGCACATACATTGCATAGCAAGGCTTACATGGCAGAACATAACCTCCAATTTTATCATCACGGCAGGTTCAAGGTTGCGGGCGGTATCTTACCCGACGCGGTCACGGCATACCAAATACTCGGAAATTCTTCTAATCCATGCGTTGTGTATCCAACTCGTTACGGCGCAAAACTTTCTCTAGGAGGTATGTTTTGAGTTTGGACATCAAGAGCTAAATATAAACCTCTTCCCACACAGCCCAGGACCCTCTGGTTGGGGAGGGCAAGGTACGTCAAGCGTAGTACTACAAAGGTCCGAGTTGCTGATCCTGTAATAGGTTATTGACCCTAGAAAGTACTACATAGTGATATCCGCATTGTTTTGTAACGGAGAGGTATGTTATTCAACCTGGCTCTCGAGTTTTTTTTTTAAATAAAGGGTGAATCGTATTCGAAAGTCGTCTTCTCCATCCAACACGGTGAACGACTTTTTTCTTCCTCGTTGCCTGTGCGAAGCTTACGCGAGTAACAGCCTCCGCCGTATAATGGTCCATATTTTCCAGAGATCTCATACGAAGATAACATGTATGGGAGGCGACATCTGGCCCATACCGTTTGTCACTCATCTCAAACTAACAGCCGAGCTCAGTATGCGGTGTTGACAAAAGTCCTTGGCGTGAAGAAAGTCTATGGTATTGTGGGCATTTCGATGGGAGGACAGCAGGTGGGACCATCAGCGTCGACACTGATTAGATCGTTTAATCGATCACATGTGGTAGGCCTATCATTGGGCGACGGTATACCCTGATTTCGTACACAAGATTGTAGTGGTCGTTTCTGCAGCCAGAACAAGTATTCACAACAGATGGTTGGTCTCCTCACTTTCCTATTCGAGAGACGCCAATACAAATTGGTACAGTATCTTGGAAGGCCCAAAGGCCACCCTCAGAGCGTCAAGGGACTTCCAAGATGGTCACTACACATCACCCCCGTACCATGGCATCAGAGCATTTGCTCGTGTTCTTCTGGCATGGGATTATAGTCAAACGGTGAGAAAACACACCCATCATCAAAGAAATTAACTGATATAGTGGTCAAGTGGTTCAGAGAACACAATTATTTGATGCACGGACAGTGAGGCTGTCGACTGCCAGAAAAGTTAATCTACTGATGCTCTCGGATAGGTATCCTGATCTCCTCTCTTTCATTCGTGGCGGAGGGGAGTCAAACTGGATCCAGAACTGGAATGCAAACGATATGTTTCACCTTCTCAATACTTGGCAAAATGGTGACATCTCACAAGTTCGAGACAACGGTGATTATGAAAAGGCTCTCAAGAGTATCAGAGCAGAAGTCCTTCTTCTACCTTCCAAGACGGATCTCTTTTTTTCTGTTAGTCCTTACTTGGTATCAACCCATCATCCGCTGACTGGGTATTTTGCAGCCCGAAGACAGCGAAATAGAGGTGACATTTTTGCAGAGGGGGACTTTAGTGCCAATCGACACAGACTGGGGTCATTGCTGCTTCGCGAATCAATCAGATGTCGATTTGATGTCCACGCAAATCGACAAGTTTCTCTCCAATGAGCTGACGTAATACAGAATGATACAACCTGTTACTAAGTGATGTACTACGTAGTAATTATGCCATAGACTTCCATGAACCCCGGACCCCACCGCCAGACTATAATTTTCTGGGAAATGAGTCAGATGTGACAAATCAGCGCGGCGTGTCTTATCATGGATATTTGGGAGTGGCGGACCCCGCAACCTTTCCCTCGTTCTTTGAAGACACACATGGCGCAACGCAACCTCCAATACTATCATCATGGCAGGTTCGAGGTAGCTGGGGGTGTCTTACCAGACGCGGTGACAGCGTATCAAACATTCGGAGACCCTTCTAACCCATGTGTGGTGCATCCAACTTTCTACGGCGGAAAGCTCTCTCTGGGAGGTGCGCCTATTGAATTGGACACTAGTCCGATCGACTACACCTCTCCTTTAACCAGCTCTGGACCCTCTGATCGGCGAGGGCAAGGTATCATGATGTTGATTGTTGTCGTGTTTCAAGGGCTCTTGCTGATCCTGTAACAGGTTCTCGACCCAAGGAAGTACTACATAGTGACATTCGCGTTGTTTTGTAACGGAGAGGTGTGTCATCACTTATTTCCGGGTGGATACTCCAGATTCAAGGCGTGACCGAATACCACCCAAAAGTCTTCTTCCCCATCTAACACGGTGAATTCTCTTGTTCACCATTTTCTGCATCAAATTTACACAAACGACAGCCTCCACCGTATAACGGTCCATATTTTCCGGAGATTTCATACGAAGATAACATGTATGGGAGGCGACACTTAGTCCATGTTACTTTTTTGCTTAGTAAACCGACAGCCGAGCTCAGTATGCTGTGTTAACGAAGGCCCTTGGCGTGAAGAGAGTGTATTGTGCTATAGGCTTCTCGATGGGAGGTCAGCAGGTGAGACTCTTAACGTTGATGCTGAATGAATCTTTTAATCAGTTTGTGGCAGGCCTACCATTGGGCGACTGTATATCCAGAATTGGTAGACAAGATTGCGGTAGTTGTTTCCGCAGCCAGGACGAGTATGCATAACAAATGGTTGGTTGCCACCCTGCCTGAATTCATACTCAGAGTGGGTAACATAAATTGGTTCAGCATCTTGGAGGGGCCAAAAGCCACTCTTATAGCGTCAAAGGACTTCGAAGGTGGTCACTACAAGTCACCCCCGTACCACGGCATCAGAGCATTTGGACGTGTTCTCCTGGCGTGGGTTTATAGTCAAAGTGTGAGAAAACACCCACCTGACATAGAGAGAACCGACTAACGAACTCTGAAGTGGTTCAGAGAACATAATTATTTGATGGGTGGACAGTGAGACTGCCGACTGCGAAAAAAGGTTGATGTACTGACACTGGGGCAGGTATCCCGATCTTTTCTCCTTCATTCGTGGTGAAGGAGAGTCAAACTGGGTCCAGAACTGGGATGCAAACGATATGCTCCACCTTCTTAGTACTTGGCAAAATGGTGATATCTCTCAAGTCCGAGACAACGGTGACTACGAGAAGGCTCTCAAGAGTATCAAAGCAGAAGTGCTTCTTCTACCCTCTAAGACGGATCTCTTTTTTGCTGTCAGTCTCTTTACTTTATATTAATCCATCGTCCACTGACTGGGTGTTTTGCAGCCCCAAGACAGCGTAATTGAGGTGTCATTTCTACAGAAAGGGAGATTGGTGACGATCGATACAAACTGGGGTCATAGCTGCCAGGGCCAATCAGATATGGACCTCATATCCACGGAGATTGGGAAGTTCCTGGAGGTCTGACTTTGGAATGGATGGGTTTAGTCACCAGTATGTACGATAGACCTGCGGAACGAGATCCCATAAATGATCGTGCCAGAAGGAAGAAGGGAAAATGTTCGGGTTCAGTCGGTGTTCGCCCTCTCGCAGGCGGCCCCCAGAAGGTGGTAGTATATACTAAGACTTACTCCGAGTCATAACTGAGTAACACGGGGAATATTACATACATAGCAGCTAGGTACGATTTGGCGCACGCGGGTTTTTTCTAGCTATCTCACTGCATCCTAAATTTATGGATTGACCTCTCCGTGGCTTTCCTCGGATGAATTCCTTGACCACACAGTGCCGCACCTTGTGAACGAGAGGATATAAAAATGAGAAGTGACCAGGTGGATAACCCCACTCAGGCTTGTTAGCTTACTACCTTCTCAGTTTCCAAGCGGCGGCGGTCACCAGCAAAGGATGCAGTCTCTCAGCGCAGAGATCCAATTCTACCATCATAGTAGGTTCAGTGTGGCCGGTGGCATACTTCCAGATGCAGTCACAGCATATCAAACATATGGGCACCCCCAGAATCCATGTATAGTGTTCCCAACATGCTATGGCGCCAAACTGGCGCTTGGAAGTAGGCTGGGAGAACCTTTCAAAAGCCAAGCAGCATCGTTAACACGTCTGTAGGTCAGGAGTACCTTGTTGGTGAAGGAAAGGTGATCTATCCTTTTTTGCAAGAACCACATACTAGCGGCGTGATGTTCACAACCATATTGTTGTAGGTCCTTGACCCCAAGAAGTACTACATTGTCACCTTTGCACTGTTCTGCAATGGAGAGGTGTGCAGTTTCACTTGCACCGTCTAAGTTCGTTCTCTAACTGCAGATGCTTTCCAGTCGTCATCTCCATCCAATACCGTGCGTGAGCCACTCTATCCCAGTACGACTTCATGACACATTTCCGCCATAGCCGGCACCATACAATGGGTCATATTTCCCATCTGTCTCTTACGAAGACAACGTGTGAGTTCTTCCGTGTCCATACTTATTACTTTCCTCATTTCATCTCGTAGTCGTGCTCAGCATGCAGTTCTCACCAAACATCTAGGAGTGTCGAAGGTATTTTGTGTCGTAGGGTTTTCCATGGGTGGGCAACAAGCCTATCACTGGTCCGTGATGTTCCCCGACCTCGTGGAGAGATTTGTGGCGATTTGCACCTCTGCACGGACAAGCCCCCATAATCAATGGTCTTTTCTTTTCCATCAATTATTTTGCTTGCTATTGATTGTTGTAAAAGCTTCCTCGAGGGTCCGAAGGCTGCAATGCTGGCATCCAAAGACTACGCAGATGGACACTACACATCCACGCCACAGCATGGCATTCGAGCATTTGGGAGGGTTTATTGCGCATGGGCCTACGGGCAAACGGTTAGTACGATTGAGGTTGATACAAAGCATTCTTACAGTGCGTCAGTGGTTTAGGAAGCATAAATATCTTATGGGCGGAGAGTAAGTGTCCACGTGCCTTTGGCTACCAGATGCATCCAACCCAACCCACACTAGGTATCCTGACCTGAACTCGTTCATCCGTGAGAGATGGGAAGGAAGATATCTACAGTATTGGGATGCCAACGACATGATCGCCCTACTCACCACCTGGCAAAGAGGAGACATCTCTATCGTTTGCGATGGTGGCGACTACGAGAAGGCGCTGAAAGGTATCAAGGCTAAGGGACTAATCATGCCTTCGAAGACCGACCTCTACTTCCCGGTTCGTTGACACCCCAGCTAAGCTTATATACGCGCTAATGTTCATTTAGCCGGAAGACAGCCAAGTCGAGGTCTCCCATCTCAGGGATGCCACCTTACACGTCATACCCACTATTTGGGGCCATGTTGCAGGAGGAGGAGCGAATCCTGTTGACGTCGAATTCATTTCAGACAAGATCTATGAGTTTTTGAATCATTGAAGGGAAAACACGCGACACGGTTGTACTTAATTTTAGTGTTAGTGAACGAGCTTGTTCAAGGTCACGTTACTCAGTGAGGTACTCATCCGAGTCATCCCACGCCTAACAAGGCTGAGGTGGGTTTGGAGGAGCCTATTTGGTGAACTGAGTAGTACTTACATAAGTGCATTCCGACGATGCGTTCAACTTACCAGTCACGTGTCGAAGACAGAACGGCAATCAGGGCGGAACACGTTACAGCAGTTCCTTCCACAACATAACCGCCTCGCGGTCTCTCTAACATGAAGAAACGTCAGAGTCTCCTGCTGAGCGGCATACTGTTGCTTCCTGTTGTTAGCGTTAGCGCATTCTATTTGCCTGGTGCTGCACCCCGCAATTTCGAACAAGGGGAGCAAGTAGACCTCTTTGTCAATACCCTTACACCGATGTTGTCAGGGAAGGAAGATTCCAAGCTAGTACGCTATGTCAATAGTCTGAATGATGTCATATTGACTCCACTCGCCTCGACCAGAAATCTTTGATCAATTGTGGGTGTATCCCGAATCTAGACTATGCTCGTCTGTCTCTTTCTAATGTGTGCGACAATAAGATGACTACTACAATCCTGGGTTCCATTTTTGTCAGCCTGAAGGTGGCCCACAGAGTCAGCCGGAGTCTCTAGGTTCCATTCTTTTTGGAGACCGAATATTCAATTCACCATACGACGTACGTATCATCACACTCTTGCAGGATCCCTTAGCCTGACTACGCCTCCTCTAGATCAAAATGCTGGAGGAGAATGGTACATGCCGCACCCTCTGCACCCAACAAGTGCCACCGCAGGACGCAAAGTTCATAAATGACCGCATCCGGGAAGATTATGCTTTCAACTGGCTCATCGACGGCTTGCCCGCAGCAGAGATGAAGAAGGACCTGAAGACGGGTGATATATTTTATGACATAGGTTTCAATCTTGGTGATGACGACACTGGAACTCTTTACCTGAATAATCATTACGATATTGTGTTGAGGTTCGTTCTGGATGCCTTGTTCACGGCGCCATTCTTATGCGATGCTTTACAGGTACCATGAGCGGGATCCAGGCGTGTATCGAGTAGTTGGCGTTTTGGTGTGGCCATCAAGGTGAGTAGTCGTGCCGGCGACATGCGGTGACCCTTCTCTAAACCCGTTTCCCTAAGCCGTGGTGGTCCGCAGGAGGACACGGGTAGACCTGATTGTGACGCTAAAGTACAGCCTCTTCTGCTTTCAGAGACCCAGACGACAACCGTCCGTTACACTTATCGAGTTACTTGGGATGTAAGCTTCATATCAATGTTTTGATTTGCGGGTTGAAACGTTATTGTCAGGAATCAGATACCCCATGGGTACGTGGCAGCCGTCTTCGAGCTCAAGGTTAAATTAACTTCCTCAAGGCTACCCGTTGGGACAATTACCTGCATATTTTCGACCCGAGAATACACTGGTTTAGTATTATCAACTCGATTGTGATTGTTGTTCTCCTCTGCATCATGGTAGCCATTATTCTTTTGCGAACGGTCTCGAGAGATGTGAGCACTTATTTGCTAAAAAGGGGGTAAATTGACACCTATTCATAGATTTCCCGGTACAATGCCATAGATCTCAGCGTAAGCTCCACATTATCTGTTGTTGCACTCGTTATAAGTACCAATACTATTGCAGGAGGATGTTCAGGAGGATTGGGGGTGGAAACTTGTACATGGAGAGGTATTCCGCACGCCACGTTTACCGATGCTTCTTGCTGTCATGGTCGGTAACGGTGCACAACTGTGTGCAATGTGTTCTGTTACACTTAGTACTTCTTCCGATTCGCCAGCGTTTCGGGACGTTTACGTTATCCTTTCTGGACAGTTTTTGCGTTGTTAGGCTTCCTCTCCCCATCTAACCGTGGTTCGCTCGCAACTGTAATGATTGTGTGTTGGTCCCTCTTTGGGGGGTAAGTCATGTTTCTGTCCCCCCGTCTTATCTATTCTAAACACTTTTCAGTATTGGTGGTTATTATTCCAGCCGCGTGTATACGTCCCTTGGGGGTGTGAACCGCAGAAAGAATGCCTTTGTGACTGCCACGGTCTTGCCTACGTATGCACCCTTACACTCGTCTTGACCACAAGTTGAAATCAGGATACAGACTGGTTTTCATCATCATTTTCCTGCTCAACTTTTTCCTCCTTATCGCTGGATCCTCAGGGGCTGTACCCTTCAGTGCGCAATTTTCCATCCGGACCTTGTGATCACTACAAACCTCTGGTATAGCGACCATACTTCTGATAGTCTTACTGTGGTTCGGAATCTCTGCACCCCTATCAGCTATCGGCTCCTACATCGGATCGCGGCAAGGGGTGCGTACAAACTTCCCTCGCCTATCCGATTGGCTTACAAGATGAATGCAGGGTGTCTCTCATCCTGTGAGGGTGAATCAAATCCCCAGGCAGATACCTCCTGCACCTCGCTACCTCCAACCTTGGGTATGTTGCGTGATATATAATGTCTAATCACGAATGAATATCAGAATAGGCCGCCACATTACTCGCTGGTATTTTACCATTCGGTGGGGTTGCTCGTATCTATCATTTCGTTTTCGGTTATATATTGACCTTTTGATCCTCTCCTAGGCGCTGCATTCGTCGAGTTGTACTTTATTATGACAAGTCTTTTCGCTTCACGCGCATACTATGCATTTGGTTTCTTGGCGCTCACAACAGGGGTAGTTGCATTGACGACCGGGACGGTTGCAATCCTCTTTACATACTTCAATTTGTGCGCCGAAGAATATCGGTGTGTCCTGCTCTCCGCTTGTGAACACAAGTATCGTTATTGACGGCAACCTGCAGCTGGCACTGGCGTGCGTTCATGACTGGAGGGGGGAGTGCATTCTGGATTCTCCTATATGGTCTGTTTTATTGGGCCTCACGACTCTCTCTCGATTCTTTTGCCAGCGTTGTGCTATATCTGGGATACCTGTTTCTCATTTGTTTGTTCGACTTCCTCATCACAGGTGCGTCCTTTTGTAAATGCAGTCACTTCTCCGCGACTCATTGTCCTCAGGAACAATTGGGTTCCTGGCATCTTATTGGGTTGTGCGTAGATTGTATAGTGCAATCCGTGTTGACTAGCCTGTTAGACATGATACCATCCTGTATTTATCGCATCGGACAACGACGTCTCTTGTTGGCGCTCTACTGCGGTGTTGGCTGGAGCCTTGATATACATAGGCTTCAGCTGGATTTCTCCGATGTGATTAGTTACAGAAAGCCAGCTTGCACAATTGTACGCATTCTGGTCCAGCGCTGACCATCAGGTATTTATCCGGCTCACGAACATGGCTAAACTTTTTCCTACAAAGGCCTTCGCTGTCTAGTCAAGATCTTAAATTACCTTTGAAGTCGCCGGGTTTCATTAACGGATCGTGTCTTCAAACTCGAACGGTGAACAAGTTCGGCGCGTTAAATAGATATCACACTAGAAATTTGACAGATCCCTACATATAATACCTATCGCCCAATCGAACCAACAGCACACCCGGGTTCTTTGGATCTACCTCGACGCGGTGTCCACGCCTAGAAGGCTGGGTCAACGGTCGCAGAAAGCGTTGGTTAGGAATACTCACGACTGCATATCCTCTTGTATTGCAGGTTTGAGCCGACAGACACCTCCCTCAGAGTGATTGCCTTGGCCTGTCAGGGACCATGAGCTCGAAGCCTCGAAACGTGCAAAAGAAATACACATACCGACAATCAACCGGATCTCAGACTCGCCTCTCCGACGGGCGTCCGTGACGGCTTTCTCGGAATATGCAATAGCTTCTTTCACGAAGAGACCATGAAGATCGACTTCGCCTGCAGCTTTGTCCTGAGAACCATGCAAACCGTGCAGTAGAGGTGCGACGTCTCTATTAAGCGCCCTACCTGGTTGTTTTCTGAGTGATTATTATTAGTCGAAATGCCCATGAAGAATGTGGATACGGGCTTACCATTAAATATGGTGGCACTCGCTCGAGCGTTGAGTTTTTCCATCTTGGCTGCATGGCGTTTTCCTTCTTCTGAAAGTTCCTTGGCGCGGGCACGGTCACGGCGTTCGTAGGCCTCCTTGCTCTGTTGGTAACACTGAGCCATCAAGTCGCCTTCTTGTTTTGCCCTGGCTCGGAGGGACGCGTAGTCTGGGGCTTTTACCGGAACATGGCGATCTGCCTTGGGAGACTCGATGTTCTCCCGGTGTTGCCGCTCATCGCGTCGGGGAAGTGAAGGTCGAGGGGGTTCGTACGATCGAGAGCGACTCAGTAGACGGTCATCTCGATCGTCCGCGAAGGAAGGTCGAGGGGGTTCGTACGAATGAGAGCGACTCGGTGGATCGTCATCTCGATTGCTTGCGAAGAATACTTGGTATACTGTATATGCAACAACAGCGCCTGCGATCAGGTAGAACATGATAGGGCAGTAAAAAACAATAACGAGACGCACAGGAAGCACAACTGAATTAGTCTTAGGGACTTCGGATCCGGCCGCTGGCGAACCACGAGGACAAAGCAAGCCTGGACCGACGGAACAAAACAGAGCCTCGTTTCACAGCCATGTAAACTACATTCAGTACAGCAATGCGAAATGATCGGTAGCTAAAAATGTCCAGATACGTGTGAAAAGTCCAACAAACGAAGCAAAGTCATTATCCAGTGTCCATCAAGTCCATTAGAGTAAGTGTTGTACATCGTGAAGTCATCCAGGTCGTCGTTTCAACTGCAGCATATATCCATAGCTATCATGATGAAGGTGCACTGATGGTAAAGGTGGGGCTCCAATTGCCCGAATCACCAAAGACTAAAAGAGAAACCGCAAAGTGAGTTGTCGTCTCAGATCGGTGCCAAGAGGAAGATCGACTTACGAACAACGATCCACTCGTCGGAGGGCTGGGTATCCGCGGGAATGGTCACATCGACCTGCCCGTCAGTCAAGGGGAAATCCTCCGCAAGGGGGTCTGACTGAGTGGCACCGTTGATGCGCAGATAGACCTTGCCCAGAGGGTTGGTGACCTCGGAGGGTTCGGACGAGGTGTCCCACATGACGGTGTAGGTGTAACCCGCTGTCCAGACGGTGTTGGCGTCTGGAGTTTGGATTTGAGGTACCCAAACGTCTCGCGGGACTGGCGAGAGGACGGGGAGCGCGGAGACGAGAGTAAAGAGAGAGCACAGGGCAAAGAGGAGGAACTTGAACATCGTAAATGTCGTGACTGAGAACTTAAAGGGGAGTGTCGATGAGGAAGGAAAGAGGGAGAAGACGCCCGTTTTATAGAGGGGAGAAGCACAGCCGAGCA
>JBBPKJ010000216.1:0-36219 GCA_038089195.1 Brasilioporus rufonigricans
AGTCACTTATATTAGTTGTGTAGTAGCTACCTGTACTGTCTTCAGTAAGTCACTAAAGACGAAGTAAACTAACTACTGTCCGATGTAGGTATGCTTATGTAAGCTACCAAAATAGCGTACTAGCTAAGTATTCAACAAGATCACACAAGTATCACACCACCTAATGACGAAATTTGACTGTATGATGGAGCAATGTACTACTATTCAATGTCTGAAGCAGTGTTATGCAATGAGTGGTTGTGCATCGTGTCACAATCAGCTTTGGTTCAAGTGCTGATGGTGGTTCAAGTGCCGGTGGATGACTGTACTGATTGGCTGACCCCCCACCAAAAGAAGGGAATTACCTGATGGAGCGCAGCAGGCATGCGTACTGACATACTGTCGCCATCGCCGTTCTTTTCCGACTCTTAGCTCGTCATCGTTCTTCCCATCCCCTTCCGTGTAATTCTACCTTGTTCATAACAAATGTCGTCCAACTCCCATGGCAAGTCACACAGGACACCCCACCCCACTCACCACATATGCGCCACGCAGGCACATGGCCAATCCTATTTCTGCTCCCGATCGCCAACACGCCTTCCAAGTAACCCGATCCATACATATTCTCGCCCGCTCTACCACCCTGCAGGTAGTCACACTCGAACACAAACACAAACATAGCAACCCTGTACATCACGATGGAATGGACGCGTTATTACCCATACACGCCAGGGAAGGCGCGGTGCAGACGATTATAAAGTTCATCTCTGCCATGGCTTGGGCGAGGGGAACCAACTCGACTCCTACCACCATTTATGTGCGTTGGCTCATACATCAAGAGTATACTACATGGTCACTGGATAAGGCTTCGCTTGTATTGCAAGGAGGCGCGTTGGCTTCGGTCGAGTCAAAGCATGCTGTCAAGGACCCAAGGGATAAAACGAGCGTCACAAGGGAACGATGCTCACCAACTTAACTAGGTCACCTGCAGCACATTGGCAAGAGACCCACCAAACGCAATGATGTGCTTTTAACTTTCTTAATGTATATCGGCAAGTTGAAGGGGTATGGGATATATGCAGCAATGGCTCCCTTTTCAGCGCCGTAGATCGAGGTAAATCGCCGTACCTGTTGTCTTGCACTACAACCCGCCCATTGCCATAAAGTGCATTTGCATCAGTGATACGGACTCCGGTGGTGTTCGGCCCTACCATAGTTTTACTATGAAAATAGATTTTTGGGTGCCTGATTGAGACGAAGTAGTAATATACCAGGCAGGTGTCTTCCGATCCACGGCGTGCTGTCGTGCAGAGAATATAAAGTCAACCACCAGCAATCATCTGACGACACCATCAGACTTCAACCCACTTTTCAAGCCCATGTCTGTCATCAAAGGGATTGCACTCGTTACGGGATCCGCTCAGGGCATTGGACGTAGTATCGCACCTCGTCTTGCCAAGGATGGGTTTGATATCGCCCGGAAGGACGTCTCATTGAAACATCATCAACTCCGTGCTATCGCGGACGAGATCGAGAAGACAGGTCGAAAGACGCATCTAGTTCCTGCAGACGTAACCATCGAAGGAGAGATCAAAGGGATGGTTCAGGACGTTGCCAGACAACTCGGCGGGTTGGATGTCGTGAGTTCTCGGAGTTGTGCATCGATGGTTTCAAAATGTTGTCTTCGTAGATGGTGGCGAACGCAGGCATTGCGCTATTCTCACCTCTGGTCAACAAGAAGCTCCTCTCGGAAGTTTCCTGTGACCCGAACTGACACAGTGGCATCCTCCAGCCGAATTGGAGGATTGGGAACGAGTTATGGCTGTCAATGCGCGTGGCCTTTTTCTGTGCTATAAGTATGCAACACAACAGAACAAGGACGTGGGGGACGCATCATTGGTGCGAGCTCCATGGCTGGGAAGTCGGATCTACCATTGAATTCCACGTATTGCTCCAGCAAGTTCGCAGTCAGAGGTCTCACACAAACAGCCGGTGAGCGCAAGTCTTGTCCTCCTGCCACGAACGGAGATTTCTGATCAGGTTAGCATTGGAGCTTGGTCGATACAACATCACCGTGAATGCTTATGCTCCTGGTCGCATTCAAACCCCTATTCGTGCGTGTCAATGTATCTGACCACAACACGGAACTAAGTGCAAGCTTACAGTTAGTGTACAGGATAACGTTGCAGAGGCAGATCTAGAACTGGCCAACTCGATTAGGAACGTAGGTAGTTTCGGTATTCACATGACCTTACCAATTACTACTCTCGTACCTCCGTAGCGCATAGCAGCGAGACCCATCAAGCATGAGGGCCAGCCGGAGGATATTGCGAGTATCGTTAGTTACCTCGCCTCGAAGGAAGCACACTTCATAACTGGTGAGTGGTTATTTCTTTCATTCTATGTTCGCAAGTTTGACCTTCGCATCGCCTTAGGACAATGCGTAAGTTCTTCATGACTTAATGACAAACGGGACGTGCATATTGACTTGATGGGCTAGATCGCTGTCGATGGAGGTATCGTCTTGTCTTGATCAGAAAGATGTGAAATGCATGGACCGCGTAAACTGGTTGTTTTCATGCATCTCGCTGTGCCTTGTAGTCAGGATCTAAAGATCCTCTAGCACGTTGCAAAGCGCAGTTTGGGCTGCGCTCGGATAGCGTTCCACCTGATAGCATCCGAAAAGTGAACTCCAGGTACTACTACGTTCGAAAGCGGTCGCTCTGGATGGAAAACGGGATAATTTCATCCATGCCACTTCTCCATCTCCGGCCACAATGTGAAGGATGTCAGTATTCTGTTTCGAAGCAAGTGCAGAGGTTGCAGCCTACGGGCGTCAGAACGTGGCAGTACCACTCGGATGGGAGAAATCGCGAACGGTCTGATATGGTCCTGATATAGCCCTGCCTGCCCAGCTCTCTGGTCGGTGTAGGATATACATACTGTAAATAACAAATACTATTTTTGTTGAATTTTTGACCGTGAAGGCTGGAGCGCGTTTCAATCCCTGTATGAAACTGTAGACACAAGGCTAATGGTGCAAGGGGAACATGCGCACAGGTTTAGTACTACCCCGACGACATTACTGCCACTGGTGGCAATAACCCGTTCAACGGCCCCGTTCGGATCAGGGAAGCTCTGCCACAAGAATATGAGCAATCCAATTCGGTCTTCTCCTGGATCGACCCCCGCATGTGGTTTGTTATCACTGTGGCGAAGGGGAGGGTGACTGGGATAGCGAGCGCAGTGGGTCAAACATCGAATCGCGTACGTGGGATATTCTGCCAGGCCTTATTTGGGTACTTACTACTAGCTTCAAGATTCGCTCTGGACGAGTAGCGCCTCGTTTGTATCTCTACTCGCAGAAGGCCGTGTATCATCACAACCCTACCACTGCTCGCATGTCCTTGAAGTTCCTGAGCACACTTTGCACCGTATACAGCGGAGAGGCTGTAGCCAATGCATCGCAGGATTCAGACTTCAAGGCTCCCACTGTCCCCGTCCCATCGTCTGTATTTGACTGCTCAGTGAGGTGTTCCACCGTTCATTCTCAAGCATGACTTCAGTGGAAGATTACCTGCCGTGGACTCCGACGTGGCACTCGTGCAATTTGCTGGAGTAGTATATCATCCGCGTGCGTCAGTAGTGGTGGACGATCTCATTGAGGTTTTCTAATATAACCAGCATCAAGGACTTGGCTAGCAACCAAATTTACCGTCTATTGAATCGATGAATCATTACTGTCATCTTCTCTTATCACTTCTACCTGTGAAGTACCGTAAGTGTAAGGCCGGTCGTACGACGCACAAAACCATTCAGCGACCGTGACAACCTGACTTTATAGTGCGCTCACTTCACAATCATTCAGAGCCCCGTGTCCTGTTCATGAGACTGTCCCTTCCTGATGTCCATTAGTAGATACGCTGTGATTGGACGGGAAGCAATTGCAGAGCAATGGTAAAGCACTCAACATGACCGATGATACATAACCGTAAACGGGCACTCGAGGATGAATCCGCTCTACTGCTGTAAGAAAGACTTTATATGGAGTGGGGTAACAGGACTAGTGGCAAAAAAAAACACTACGGAAGAGTAGCTTAGTTGGATGTGCCCCGCCTCTGCACGACAGGAATATCAAGAGTGAACCACATATCGTCCTTACGAATGAACGACCAAGCCACCGACAAAGCCATCCTGATAACTCCCCGCCCGGCGCCTCTGGGTGCATCGTCATCTATCCCCTCGCGTGCGTTGATGCTTGAAAAGGGTGAAGGCTGTATGATGTCGGACAAGTCGATGGGCCGAGTTGCGAAGATGAGTTTCAGGTAGCCGACATCGATGTGCCGGCCTTCCATAAACGAAAAAGTCAACGGGGGTGTTTCCGCAGACCCGTATCCGATGGTGAATGTCTCGCCCTTCTTTAATGGCGCTTCAAGTTCGCCGACGATTGTCTGTATGTAGTATGGAACTAATCCGTATTGATGAAAGTTGAATGAACAGCCGGCTTGGTTAAGTCCACTTACCTATGCTCAAGCTACTGTTGTTAAACAGGAATACATTCAGATACAGGTCCCATGGTGTATTGTTTGTGATCTTGACCCCGTAGCATGCATCTGGGTCAACGACGAAATCAATCACGTCCGGGCTGGATGACTGCGGATCCTTCTGACAGAATCCAACTCCGTGCGGGGAAAAGACTGGGTTCCCCCAGTCGTCGTAATCTATCACCTCCAAGCGATAAAAGTCGACCTCTGGCTTGGTACTGTCTTGTTCCTTTGCGAGACCAAGGAACCAATAATAATGTGCGACAGAACCCAAGACATGCGCTACGCTGTCAAGAGTGGCCTTATATGGAAGCTGTGTTAATTCGTACCCTTCCACCAGCTTGTCCAAGACCTTGAAAATGACCTGATCGTTTTCTATGGCAACCTCCAATTTCGCATTTTCAGCTTCAACCAGCTGGAATATTTGTGCAGTAGTACCGTCTCCGCCGCGCAGAAGAGCCTCGAGGGATGAGGACCGATTTCCTTCCAGGTTTACATATAGCGGTAATTTCCCGATACGAGTGAGCCTTGCAAACAACACACCAGTGAGAACGTGTGACGTAACTGTGGTCTCGAAGTCCCCAATCAAGGAAGCTTCGTCAACTGTTACAACACCCAACGCGAGCTTGTTATCGTTATATAGAGTGAATGCCACCCCGGGTGAGACGCCGTTCGCCAGACCAGCACCAATAACATATTTGCCACCTTGGTGAGCCTGAACAGGGTAGTAAATCTGTCCACCAACAGGCACCCTCGAATTGAACAAGAAACGATGTTGGTTATATCCTTCGCACTGAGGATGCTGCCTGAATGGGTTGTACAAATGAGAGTCGCACTACTATTCTAGAAGCCAAAAGATTCGTACTTTTTGAGTTGTATCTGACCCATAAGCTCGGCGTAGGTGAGGCTGCTGACAGCGCAGCTCTTGAGCTTTTCTAAAAGTGCACTAGTGAACTGACCGCCGCCACCTTTACGTTCATAGGCGAGCTCATTCTTCCCACAAGCGGCCAAAAGGACGTGTGACTGGAGACTATGACACGCAAAATCATTAGTGCTTGTCACGTCTCGACTCCCCCAGATATCATCATCGAGAGTTTCTGGAATGTCGAACTTAAGATCAACGGAACGAGGGACATAATCTTCGCCAAGATCGAGATCTCTAGTACCAGAACCCGAGAAGCAGCAGTCGAAGATGACAGTCTATACATGGTCAGAAAGCGAAAAGACTAAACATGCCATAGCACCTACGATATTATTTCCTTTTGCTTTGGCAATATCTCCGATTAGGGTACCAATTGTGCGGTCAGGAATTGGCGCCATGCCATTGGCTTTAAGATCCTGAGGAAACAAGCACTCGATCTCCTCTTGGGGGGTCCATGCACCCGGAGCAAGGAGTTCACCCCCATGTCCGGCATAGAAGATCACAATAGGATCCCCTTTGTCAATCTTCTCATCGTTCTCTATATCCCCGAAAGCCTTGATTATCGCATTACGGGTAGCCTCGGTGTTGTAAAGGGTGCGGATATGACCTCTAGGCACCAGAAGTACATCTTCCAAGTAACGTTTTATCGCATTCGCGTCAGCGACTGCTCCACTAAGCTTCCCAATGTTAGCGTAGTCATTTATTCCAATGATAAGAGCGAACTTGCGAGGCTATCAGCTATATAGAGCACAATACGGGAGGAACGTACAATGGGGACTAGAGGCTGTCCGACCTGACAGGCCATTTGTTCAGTGTGCGTCTATGTGGAATTCCGCTGGTCAGGTGTATCATGGTTCACAGATCGTGAAAGCGCGCGTACGAATGCTCAGATTTTTTGGATTATCGTTTGTGGTTCAATAGGGATCTGAGCAGAAAGGTTGCTATGGCCTACAAGGAATAAGCTGACACGACAGGAACCAGGTATGAGCACATACAACGTCGTGCAGTCCAAGTTGTAGGGGACACAGGGTTGAGGGCGTGGTTTGGGCTTGCCAAAGCTGGACCCTCTGAGGTTTAATAGCACCGCCGACGTGCGAAGGGGCTGAAAGTGGCTCCTGTCCTCGAGGTAGTTGTCACGAGCCTCCAGCACGCTGCAAAGCACAGTTTTGGTTCCACCTAGGTGGCGCTCGACGTGTTATATGATTCTGCTTGCCCTGCCATCTAGACATCATAGATAGCGGATGCCGTTTTTGGCCGCGAAGGGTTTGGTGCATATTTGATCCTTGTATGAAATAGAAGACATAAGAACAGGGCGGCAAAGGGTGCAAGAGAAACATGCGTACAGGTTTAGCACTGCCTTGACAATATTGCTGACGATAACGGCGCAGTAATCCTTCTGCGAGTGATTCAGCTCACTCGAATCAATCTTGTGCGGAGTTCTGCCACAAGGATATAAACAACCCATGTTGGCCTTTTCTATTCATCTTCGCATGTAGTTTGTTACCGCCGTGGTGGAATAGTAAATTGGAGGAGCGAGGATAGCGAATGGTGAAGTTTTTGGAAGAGGTCCGACTCGAACAACGAATGATCACGTACATACGGATCCGGGATTCGCCGGGGGCGATCCTTCGCGGAGTACACAGCACCGCATGTGAATTTCCCCGGGTCCCCTCGTGAGATTCTGCTAGTCTCCGAGCCCCCTACTTGCCAGTGGGTCGTTCAGAATCTGAACATACGAGTAGTGCCACGTTTATATCTCTACTCGCCAGAAGACCGTGTATCATCAAAGCCCTACCACACTCTTCACATGTTTTTCTCGGCGTGTTTCAACCTTCAAACCATATACAGCCGACGTGTTGCCCATGATTTAGAAGTCAAAGTCTATGGAATCTCAGGATAAAAGTAACAGCAATAGTGACGAATGTGTCAGACGAGCGAGCGATATCATTCTACAACTCAGTAAGGACTTTGCAAGGCACCGCCCCAACTTGAAGTCAGACCTCCTCCTGGGACCCTGGACCCTCATAGGAGTGATGATTGCACGTCTCTTGAACACTTCTTTGAGTTTTCAGTTGGATATCGGTTGACTGGGATGTCGAGACGGCTTGGGAGTCTGTTGGTGGCCAATACACGGAATCGATCTGTGCATAGGTTGTAGACGAGTGACGATCATGCCATTGGAGCCGAATAACGCACCACGACGCTTACATTCTGTGCACCGTCTGTCTCAACCATGAGTAACTCACGGGCAAGGAGAATATCCAAGAGGGTCTTCCAAGAAAAGAAAGTGACAACGATCAAGCTATTGCATAGTTCTAGCTGTTGCGCTGAGAACACTCACATTCGTGTAGATTCGACCAAGGGGTATGGCAAACATGGCATAAAGATCCGTGTCCGGGAAACCGGCGAAGGTGATTAGATCACCCAAGGAGAAGATGCTGGCGAAGAAACCTGTCTGGACCGCACCACGGATGAATCGGTTCAGAATTGTGTCCATTTTGCGGAAACCAGTTCGCGAACGGCTTAGGATGATCACTAATGTGACTATTGATATGAGTACCTCCGTGTTGTAAACCGGAATAAATGAGCGTACTGGTGATGAATATGTCCGCGACGACCCGCAAACACAATCCCACGAACGTGAATGGGATAATTCTGGAGAACTCAGATAGACTAAATGATTGGGGTCAGCATAGTGCAACCTTACACTGGCCCATGACAAACACTTTGATGATCCAAACTTTAATGCTAATAACCATACACACTATAAAGGAACTGATTGAAAGTAGGAGGATAATGCCATATAGGATCTTGCTTCTTGTCAGTCGCCAAATTCTACAGCATACTTAGCCAGTTCCGGACTGGGTTAGTAATCGTATATCATACCTGATCCCTAGATATATGTGCGTCACCAGTGCAGCAAGTGCAGCAGCTAGAGGAGTGAATGTGTATGGCCATTCCGCCACTTCGAAGATTGTCATGACCATATGTAACCCGACGGGTTGATACAATAACTACACTCACCTGCGAGAGCTGGTGGATTGTCATAATTGGTCACTCTGGAATACACTGAGTGCAAGTAGAAAATAAGGTCAACAGGGGTACGAACGTATAATCCCATGCCATATAGATGACTCTGGAAATGATCGACTCATTCCACATACAGCAGATAATAGATGATGCTCACGAAGCACTGTGTACTGTATCAAGAACGAACAAAAATTGTACCATATACCTTGGATAGCTCGTCAAAACTGTAGGTCACAGATCAATAATCAACCAACCTTGTCAATGGCGGATCATGGAATTCTGAGCTGCAAATAAGTAATGATGGATTTATCTTTGTTGAGACCACTTACTTGTCTGGTAGTACACTGCGAACTGGTACATGACAAGCCCGTATAAGAATGTATTGACTTGTTCGTAACAGGTCAGTGGGAGGCCCTCGAGTAACTTCGATATACGAATTGTGGATAATCACAGAATATGCCCACTAGGAGTGTACCTAGTTCAGACCCGTCAATACAATCTGTTCCACAAATTGTGTTCTCGTGAAATGTTGCACGCACCAATGGTTTTGTCATACAAACCCATTCTGAGTTTTGGGTTGCGACCGTGTGGTTAAGACAGCGACGAACGCTGTGAGGGGGGAATGCTCTGATCCCACTTTACTTCGCGAACAATATATTCGCGGGGGCCCTGCAGGTTCGAACCCTCCCTATCGTATCGGTGTATTAGTAGTATGTCCGTTGTCATCAGGTACATATATGCTATGATCCCCGGTATCCACACTGCAACAAAGTAGTCCACTTAAGTATGGGCTATAATCAGGCTGCCACGGGAGTCACAGATAGCAGTATGACATATGACGACCAGACTGTGAATAGGCCTGCCTGGCAAAAACTCACGTAGAGAGTAAGTAATGGAAAGCTAGCCATGACTGGAGGGTGGGAACTTTCAAGATTGAGGCAGTGCTGGCGGTGCCTCCCCAAGTATCACATCTACAAGAGCAGTTTGTTATGTTGTGTTTCCGCACACTTTCACTAGCCTATGTGAGGGCTCAACGTGGCTCAACGAGGACTCTGGCTGCACCGCAGCACCGTTGTACGGCACTTTTCCATTTATGTCCCACTGGGCCAGTACTCGCCCAGCGTTTAGGATTGTCGATGCACGACATACATCCTAGTGTGTGTATGGCACTCAGGATTCGCGTATTTGCTGACTTTCTCGGCATGAGTTAGGTCAGGTTTCACTCTTCATTCCCGAGGCCCTCGGGTCCAGGCATGCCCAGAGGGTCGTGCTATTTACTTATGGGGGAATCTTCACATGGAGTCTTAGTGACGGCACGCGCGCACAGGCTGAAGAGTTTCAAAACAACATATGAATCGGATGTGAGTTTTTCCGATGACCGTGTTCCAACTTCAGAGTCAGCGCATCATTACGAGCCGTGGTTCCTTGGAGAACAAACAGGGTCACGTCCTGGGCATGCTGACTATCAGGGTTAAGTTACTACAGGCAAGTCTAATGCCTAGTTCCCTCACATCTGAGTCACTCCACACTGCAGTAATAGAGCGCCCCTTGTTGCTTGCTGCTGTTGCTGCACAAAGATGAGGGGACCGTAACCGAATGCACAAATATGCACAACTGCACAACTTCAGCACAAGGTCTTCGTACGTGCTTAAAGGCATTTCCTATGTCAGTGAAACAATGGACTGCACCTCAGGCAGGTCCCACTGTACCCCATGTGTACTCCAGTTCACGGTCTTCTTTTTGGCAGTGGGTATTTTACTTTCCTTTTGTTGCTGTTGCTTGTACCAAAGATGAGGCTTTGAAGCATGAGCTTCTGGACCACGATAGATGCTACCAAGGTAAAAGAACTTGAGCATGAAGTTGTCGTCGGCACGCTTCAGGTTATTAAGCATCCGGTCCACAACATGCCTCCAGAATTAATTTCTTTGTGAAGTACCTAGATAATCAATTATCTAGTGCCCGTGGCTACTAAATACTAGTGCATTACACCTGTTTGGTGTCCCACTGAGGAACTAGATCTTCTATACCACTAGTACTGCCTGGTGCGATGATCATCAGCATCAGCGATCATAGCCTACTATATGCTGACTGTCAGTGATTGCCAGTGACACTCAATCCAAGTTGGCCAAGGTTAGCTGAAGTGATCTACCGTGGTTCAGCTCCGGAACGACCTTTTCTTGCTGGCCATCGTCAAATCACACCCCTCAAACAGTGGCTGTAGTGCCAATGGGGTTATCAAACGATAACGTTACTACGCTAGATGATCGAGTCGTTCTACCGCCGACCGACGGCGGCCGAACCATATCTTTGCTGTGTAAATACATAGCAGTCACATGTCTTTCTTGGGGACATCCACAACCTGTTGTCGTCGCAGAGAAGTCAACGACCAGTGGTAATCTAACGACACCATCAGACCTTCACTGGCCCTTAAAGAAATGTCGATCGTGAAAGGAATTGCACTCATTACCGGATCAGCCCAGGATATTGGACGTAGTATTGCATCTTGCCAGGGATGGGTTTGATATCGCCCTGAACGACGTCTCATTGAAACATCATCAACTCCGTGCTGTCGCAGGCGAGATCGAGGAGACAGGTCGAAGGACGCATCTAGTTCCTGCAGACGTAACCATCGAAGGTGAGGTCAAAGGGATGGTACAGGACGTTGCCAGACAACTCGGCGGGTTGGATGTCGTGAGCACCCCATGTTACACGTCGATCAAATGGGTCTCCAGATACTCTCTTCGTAGATGGTAGCGAACGCAGGCATTGTGCATTCGTCATCCTTGGTCAACAGTAAGCCACTCTCGCAAACTTTCTGTGGCCTCAACTGATATGTTCTGCAGCTGAATTAGAAGATTGGGAACGAGTGATGGCTGTGAATGCACGGGGCCCGTTCTTGTGCTACAAGTACGCCGCACAACAGATGATCAAACAAGGACGTGGAGGGCGCATTATTGGCGCGAGCTCCATCGTTGGGCAGTCTGCTCTGCCCTTGAATACTCCCTATTCTTCCAGCAAGTTCGCCATCAGAGGTCTCACACAGACAGCAGGTATGGACCTTGTCTCGTCTTCCTGCTGCGAACGGAGATTTCTGATCAGGTTAGCATTGGAACTTGGTCGATACAATATCACTGTGAACGCATATACTCCCGGCCTCATCCAAACGCCAATTCGTGAGTGTTGACGTATCTAATCACGAAATGGAACCAATGCAGGTATTTAGTTAAGGTACTCGATAACGTTGCGGAAGTAGATCGAGAACTGTGTGACTCGGCTATGAGCGTATGTTGTTCGGTTTTTACATACACCTCGCAATTGTTACTCTCCTGCTACAAATAGCGCATGGCCATGAGGCCTATCAAGCATCATGGTCAGCCGGAAGATATTGCAAGTATCGTTAGTTACCTCGCCTCTGAGGAAGCACACTTCATAACCGGTGAGTTACTATTCCTTCCGTTTCAGTGTCTGCATGTTCAACTCTCGATTTCATTAGGGCAATGCGTAAGTTTCGTCTTTGGATTTGTCGCGAAGTGGACATCCCTAATGATTTGATATACCAGATTACCGTCGATGGGGGAATCGTCATGTCTTGATCACATCACGTGGAATGGATGGGCTAGATCCTGCTTGTACAATACTGAACCCGTAACGAAAGAATGTGGGATTTGGATCCTGATCCGAACAAAACAAAGCAAATAACATGGCAGAGAGAAAGCCTAGCAGGCTCGGATTCTCAGCATGCACCACGTTCAATGCACCTGCACCGCAGGGGATAGTCTAATTGCTCTGATCCAGACACCATTATCTATTGGTTCGTCTGGGAAAAAAAAGTGACAAGCACTGCATTACTGATCTGGTTGTATCGACTGGTATGAGGCGTACGGCAGTAATTATTTGGTAAATCATGTAAAGTGTGGACAGTTACGGACCTGAATCATTCTCGCAGTCGCTGGAAACGTGGCATGCATACATTAGCTTCACAGGACGCTGGTCAAACTGATACGACAACGCCACAGTAAGATTCAGTAGTCCTACAGTGCCGCTCATGTTAAACCGGGTACGGTAGACCTGACTCCTGAGGAAGGCGGGGGCCACAAAAGTTGACACTGGGGTGCTTGCTAGTATGCCGAAGCGCAGCAGATCGGCGACTACCAACTTTACTCGTAGGTTCGTACCTTTGTGTCACTCGACGTTTTCAAAGTCATCGTGGGAAAAGTGACCACTGCATGAAAACGTCCCGGTTTCAAATTTCAAGACTCATCCATTCGAACTGCATTATACTGACTTGGTTGATGGCTTGAGACAGGAACCATTCATTTAGTCAGATGACTCAGAACATCCAGGTTTCCTTGACAGGGAGTATGCGTTGTAACGTCAATTCTTACGTTCATCTGTCACGTTGGCTGCTATGCAAAACAGAAGATCCGTATCGTTCATTGGAGAAACCCCGCCTCGCCATCAAGGGATGATGTCACTGTACTAAGTTCATCAGCTTTGAACCCTCATTTCCGCAAAGTCCGTACACTGGTCTAGCCACTGCCACTAACACCGACGTTTACACGCTGTCTGTCATAAACGGGTAGTCTTGGTCCGTGTATTGCGTATCACTCCCATGGAGGTTAACTCACGGACCCTTAGGTTTGTTCTCGCAAGCGTCTTTGTCAAAGTCCACTGATCTAGATTCCCAGATCGAAGGCTCCTGGCGTAGCGGGAGTTGCCTGCACTTGAATCGGGTTCGCGAGGCACACTTCATAGAAGTACACACATGGCAATAATCTGTGTGTGGTCTGATCATGTTTCATTGCCGTGCCAACAACACTTGCGTTGGAGTTGGACCTATGATGATGGTAGCACACGAAAAGTGTTCTGCTCTCTTATAAAAACGGTGATTTCTCCTTTGGAAAGCTGGAGCAGAAATTTCTTCTCGTCTATCGCACTTGTGATTATCGCTTACCACACGCTCATCAAGGCCATGTCCTTTGAATTACAGTCTGTGCTGACGAGCCTTCGGCAGAATGACTACATCACTGGTATGCCCGTACGCTCGTCTCATTGGTGAAGTAGAATCATCGCAATTTTATTTAGTTGCCGTCCTTACCAGCGTCGCATATGATTACAGTGAGCTTGTAAATTCTGTTCTATAGTAACACAATGCATCAACTTCTACGTTCTTAGTCCTCGCATTCTCGAATGAGGTATAACCTTCAATGATATTTATGAACTTTTCCTCACTAATGATCTGTATAGATAGAATATATATGGGTGGGCAAATACCTGTGTGGCAGCGCGATATGTTCCTGATAAGACCATAGACCAAACCGTGGACTTGGGTGTCAACATTATTCGTTCTTGTGTGTGTTAGTCTTTCGACTCGGAGTACGTTGTCATGACCTGCGGTAAGCTAAGCATTATTCGACATCTAGGTTCGTTATGCAGGATTTTACAACTTTATGTGAGTCGATGTTTGCTGCAAGACACAAACCGAGTGCTGATGCCAGATGGTTCGTCAGAATTAATGTCCTCGGTATGTCTGGCATTTAAGTGCAAGGTTAATCAGACTATGACCCTGCCCCAGTTGGAAGTAGCTACCTACCTGGTAATGAAAAGGTATCCTTCCTTTGACTCCAATATTTAGCGAGTATACTGAAATTGATATCCGTAGACGTGCGTATTCAACCTATTCTCACATGTCTGCGCTTTGCAATCTGGATATCTATTGAACAGCTGTGAGCACCCTTACCCAAGCTTCCCCTTGTCCTACCCTCTTTACAGTTACTTTCAAGGATTGTATCTGCCATTAGCTTTTGGGCGTTCCTGCTCTTTCTCGGTGCTGTCGATTGTGAGTGGTTGTGCAGCTCAGCTTAAGAGAAAGCAAGGTATAATCATAATTGCAGTCGTGATGATCCTGCGGGTTTGGGCAATGTATAACCGATCGAGGCTAATCCTTGGCCTTCTTCTAACATCGTTTTTCCTGGAGATGATTGTTAATTTGGTTACAGCAGCCAGCTTTAGCAATTCGAAGAATCTGGGTATGTATCTATCGACTTGAAAGACGCTATACTGCACTGATACGACCTTGTACAGTGATCATCACACAGATACTCGACTTCTCGATCTGCAGCCTGCAACCTCCTTCCCCAGCTTTGGCGACAGTGCTCTCCGCCTCAGAGATGGTACATGGTGCAGCAATGTGCACTTTCGCAATCATCCAATTTGTGAGGCAGTTGTTTCAGATGTGCCACGTCACAAAGGAGTGGCAACTTAATCGGTACATGAACTTACTCATCAGGCAAGGCATCCTGTACTTCGTTGCGTACGTCCCCGCCTTGTCCTTTCCGTCCAATTATCAACTGAGCTAACGATGTCATGCCGTCACAGTACCTTTCTGCTCACCCTCCCCAATGTATTGGCCGTGAATGGAAAATTCCCTCCAGGAGGATGGGAGATGGTGCTGTTGTATATCGTGCAATATGTGCCCATGTATACTCTACCTTCTCGATTCATCATGGGCATTCGGGAGCTGTATGCACGTGATGTGCAGGGTAGACGCAGTGGGAGCGGGATTGACACTGGGTTTGGCTTGTCGTCCAACCGCGACGTAGGCGAGACGGTGATGGTGTTCGCGGATGTTGAAGAGAACGAGGACCCAGAGGGCATCATGGAGATGGCGAGGGTGGGTGGGACGAGGAGGGCGGCGTAAGTGAACATTAGGCAGTGTGTGGTGCTTTCTATTCGGGTGGATTGGCATGACGGAGCATCCATATGACATTGTTCAAGTTTATTTGGTATTTATGTGACAGACATGAGTGCGTATGTCAGTGCAGAATTATCTATCGTCTTGCATACATTGAGTAGTGATGCATTGATGAGGGATTAAACGACGAACAATTTATAGGTCACCGTGAACTACTTGACTAATCAACTGTCCCTGGACGTTCATGAGTGCCAGTAGGTAACGAAGAGGAGACGTGCAGAAGAACCGAGCATTGAAGTATGAAGTACCTGGCTTGTGTGCGTCGTCGAGAACCTAGGAAACGCCAATCGGTGTCGGCCTGGTAGCTGCTTGTGACACATGGTCGAATGATTATGGCCTTGATCCACTCAGACTCACGTGACGCGCGCACATTGGATGTATATATGCGTCACCAAGGTTGGAACGCGATACCGCCATTCTGCAGACAAGTATGCTCAGCTAGATGTCAGCATGAAAAGACAAGCGGGATTAGAGCACCCAAGGCGGAGGGCCAGCTTACGTAGCTCGTTTGAGTTGGATGGATTAGCCCCATCGTGGCCGATAAGTACAACTTGGTTGTAGCACCATTTGTCTTCTAGAGCACAAGTCGGCGCAAGTCCTGTACTGACCGTCCCCGCGGAGGGATGTACTCGTGGGAAAGACCTGCGATAGAACAGGGAAAATGTTCACAGGAGTACATGCGTCTACGGCGATATTCAAGTCCTAATAGGACGGAGACCTCGAGCGTTGTGTCTTTCTTTCCTATACGACCACCTTCCCCCACTCTGTGCTCACCGCGGTCCCTCATCACAGCGACACACTACGCTTCTGCCGCGATGGCAGCTGTCTCGCACACCCAATACTCGAACCTCATCACAGCTTCGCTGTTCGCTCACTCTTGATCAGGGATATGCAGTCGCAAAACCCGAAACGACGGTAATCCCGCACATCCGAGTAAGGCGAGGGTTATCGGATGGCAAGCATACGGGGATGTGAGCGTACCGAGGACCGTTAATGTGCCTGCATACCACGTATGGAACAGCATCTTACTCGTGATGGTACCAACATCCCCGTGGACCCAGTTTGAAAAGAAAAGCAAATATGAGCATTGCCATTAGCGTCCATTATCAGACCCGCGGGGCGTTGCGACCGATGACGTTGCTTGTTCCTCGCATTTTGTGGACGACGACGTTGGGATCGACATCTCTCTGCACCATTTCTCGCAGCTTCCATCGTAGAGTTCCTGATCTTTGCCTTATTATGGGGAGATTGCAGACAAGGTACAGAAGGATGAGCACTTTCAGTGTTCGTATGTGTCCGCGACGTGCTATACTTGGACTCGGATGCCGCTATAAACCTACCCCAAATGAAGACTAGTTAGATATGGTCAAACGAAAATGGTTCGCGTGGGGAGAAGCGGCCGGCGTGCCTGCTTACGGGGGTTGGATGGGAAGGTGCATGGTGCCTCACCTGCTCAGGCACCGGGGCCAACGCCCTCGCAGTCTGGTTGAGTGGCGGGTTTCGAAGACATACTCGACGGTGAACTAGTTTTCCAAGGATTTTTGACGAGTTACCGGGCCCATCTTAGTTACTGGTAGCGATCACCGGGCAACGTCGGAAAGTTGCCAGCTGGCTGTGTAATGATGAAGTTGAATGATACACTGCCGCCGCCGCGTTGAACAAGCGCTGCGCACTTCCAAGCCACTACGCCTACCATTCACTTCTCATTTCCAGGTCCTTCCGTGCTGGCACTCGGTCTCCAGGACCTCTCGGAATACCCTCTGTATACCACCAAATGTCCCTGTTCAAGCGCCGTTCTCACACGGATCAGTACGACGACAACGATGCACCCATAGACCCCGACCTCCGTCTGCGCACCGTACGCACCGCCGCATCCACCATCGCGGAGTCCATTCGCTCAGAAATACGCACAGAGAGGAGGAGGTCTGCCCGTAAAAAGCGCTCCCTCTTCTTCAGAAAGGACAAGCGGCCAAAGACTGCAGACTCTGCCATCTCGGACGCCAACTCCCTCGCGACGGGCTCTCAAATACCTGGCAAGCGTAGAAATGTATACGTCAACGCCCCGCTGTCCGCCATGGAGGTCGATCACAACGGCCAACCACTCGCTCGCTATGCCAGGAACAAAGTACGGACTAGTAGTGCGTCCCCAATTCACTCGCCCTCTTCACACCTCACCGCCTATAGGATATACCCTACTGACCTTCCTGCCCAAGAACCTCTTCGAGCAATTTCACCGGTAAGAAAGCCGGCTCCGTGGTGTCCACGTTAGCTGACGTCGCTCCGCAGAATAGCCAACATTTACTTTTTGGCTCTTGTCATATTCCAACGTGAGTGCGCCTCTGTTATCGCAGCTCCCGCCTCACGCCTCGCAGTTTTCCCCGTTTTTGGAGCCGCCTCTGCTTCGACCGCCGCCCTTCCTCTCCTCTTCATCCTTATCGTCACCGCCATCAAAGACGGCGTCGAAGACTACCGCCGCGCCATGCTCGACGAAGAAGTCAACACCTCCGCGGTCACACGTCTCGGTCAATGGCACAACGTGAATCAACCTCTGGATCCTCGTCCATGGTACCAGCGATTGCTCCGCATGAAGGCTCCCGGAAAGGTCACCAAGGGCGTACAAAAGCTCCGCGAGAAGGAAGCAGGCGAAGGCATGCGGATCGTACTAAGCAAAGGTTCGGACGGCGACAGGATCAGCGTGAGCACGGTGGACCCCAACGAGAGTACGTTCAGCCTTGGCAAACCGACCGGTGCGGGTGGGAGACAACTCGAAGACATTGCCAGTATCGATTCGCATACGTATCCTCCTGGGTTACCCCCTACCGCCGAGATTGGTTCTTGGGGTCAACACAAGGCGCCTTCAATATACCAACAGAGCATACCTTCTCGGACGTCGTTTGGGGTCGTCGACTGGAAGCGGAGGATCAGCGGGACGGCTAGATGGGAGAGGACGCTATGGAAGAAGCTGGAGGTTGGGGACATCGTACTGTTGAGGGAGAACGAACAGGTCCCGGCGGATGTGGTCGTGTTATCGACATCAGATCCGGACGGGCTCTGCTACCTAGAGACGAAGAACCTGGACGGTGAAACCAACTTGAAACAGCGCAAGGCTATCCGAGCGACCTCTTCAATTGCCTCGGAAGAAGACATCGAGAGATCATCGTTCATCCTCGAATCAGAGCCACCACACCAAAATTTGTACGTCTATAACGGGGTTTTACGCTACACAGACCCCGCAAATGGTGACTCTCGCAAGGAGGGTGTCACGATCAACGAACTCCTCCTTCGTGGTTGCACCGTACGGAACACCGCTTGGATTATTGGTTTGGTCGTCTTCACCGGCCCAGACACCAAGATCTACTTGAACGGGGGTAGAACACCATCGAAACAGTCCAAGATTGCCAAAGAGACTAACTTTAACGTCATCGTCAATTTCGTCTTCTTGCTCATCATCTGTACACTCGCTGCAGTCATTTATGGCGTCTTGGATGGCCTTCCGAACACGAGTGTGAAGATCTATGAGTCGGGTGTAGATCCAACGAATTCCGCCGCACTCAATGCGCTAGTTACCTTTGTGTGAGTCTGGTCCCCTTGTCGCGGCCGCATCCATCTAAAGTGATCACAGTTCCTGCCTCATCGCGTTCCAGAACATCGTCCCCGTATCCCTGTTCATCTCGATCGAAATCGTCAAGACGATCCAAGCGTACTTGATCGCACAAGACATCGACATGTACTACAAACCTTTCGACACCGCCTGCGTCCCCAAGAACTGGGGTATCTCTGACGACCTCGGCCAGATCGAATACGTCTTTTCCGACAAGACGGGCACGCTGACGCAGAACGTCATGGAGTTTCAAAAGTGTTCTATTCACGGGGTAGTATATGGAGAGGGCATCACGGAGGCGCAGCGCGGCGCGGCGACGAGGGAAGGTCGAGCGGATACTGTCGAGCCCGAGGAGCTCGCGCGCAAGCTTGCCCGGCTCAAAGACACCATGGTATCCACCCTCTCGAAACTGTTTAAGAATCGGTACGCGCAGATCGACAAGCTCACGCTCGTCTCACCCAAGCTCGCCGAGGACATCACAGACCGGACATCCGAGCAAGCGGGGCATATCACCGCCTTTTTTCGCGCGCTGGCCATTTGCCATACTGTCCTCGCAGACAAACCGCGGCAAGCGGAGAAGCCGTGTTTCTTGGAGTACAAGGCAGAGTCGCCGGACGAGGCTGCGCTCGTGGCTGCCGCGAGGGATGTTGGATTCCCGTTCGTTGGCAAGTCCAAAGACGCGATCGACATCGAGGTGATGGGGCAGCCAGAGCGGTATACCCTGTTGAAGACGCTCGAGTTCAACAGTACGCGAAAGCGGATGAGCGTTATCGTGCGTACGCCGGACGGCCGGATCATCTTGTATTGCAAGGGTGCGGATTCGGTCGTTTATGAACGGCTTTCGGCCAACGTCGATCCGGCGCTCAAGGAGAAGACGAGCAAGGACATGGACCTGTTTGCCAATGGAGGCTTGAGGACGCTTTGTATTGCGTATAGAGTATTGACGGAGGATCAGTTCTTGATGTGGGTGAGGACGTACGATGCGGCGTCCGCAGCGACGGAGAATCGGGAGGAAGAGGTCGAAAAGGCGGCATCGAGTATCGAACAAGAGCTCATCCTGCTTGGCGCCACGGCGCTGGAGGACAAGTTGCAGGAGGGCGTCCCAGAGGCGATCGAGACGTTGCATCATGCGGGCATCAAGCTGTGGATTCTCACAGGTGGGTAAGACGTCTCTCGCACGGTCCTCGCCCCTTACCATACCTTTCCCAGGCGATAAGCTACAAACAGCTATCGAGATCGGATTCAGCTGTAATCTGCTCAAGCCAGACATGGAGATCATGATTCTATCAGCTGACAGTACTGAGGGAACGCGGGCGCAAATCGAGGCGGGGCTGAATAAGATCGCGTCTATATTAGGCCCCCCATCCCTGGACCCGCGTAAGCGGGGCTTTGTACCTGGCGCCCAGGCTGCGTTTGCGGTCGTCATCGACGGAGAGACGCTGCGACATGCGTTGACCCCAGATATCAAACCACTGTTCCTCAATCTTGGCACGCAATGCGAGACGGTGGTGTGTTGTCGTGTATCGCCCGCTCAAAAGGCGTTGACAGTGAAGCTGGTATGCCTATGCTTCTTCCAAGGGCGCGCATACTGATGGGCTATGTAGGTCAAGGAGGGTCGCAAAGCGATGACCTTGTCCATCGGTGATGGTGCCAACGACGTAGCGATGATCCAGGAAGCCAACGTTGGTTGTGGGTTGTTGGGTCACGAAGGTTCACAGGCCGCCATGTCGGCAGATTATGCCTTTGGCCAATTTAGGTTCCTGACAAAGTTGCTTCTCGTTCACGGACGCTGGTCATATCAGCGTATCGCGGACATGCACAGCAACTTCTTTTACAAGGTTCTTTGCATGTCGTCATCCTTGGTGGGGTTTGATCGACTGACTGGCCCTTGGTTACAGAACGTAATTTGGACGCTGGCTACGTTTTGGTTTCTCATCTATTGCTAGTAAGCCATCGGGTGTGGTCGTGCGAAGTATGACGGCTAATATGCTACTCTCGGATAGCTTCGACGCGACATATCTGTATGACTACAGCTTCATCCTTCTCTACAACCTGATTTTCACGTCGTTGCCCGTAATCGTTCTTGGCGGTAAGTGCTTCGGTGGCTTTAATGGGAATGCGCCGTCCTAACACCCAACCTGTCAGCCTTCGACCAGGATATAAACGCGAAGGCTGCCTTGGCTTTCCCCGAGCTCTATATTAGAGGTATCCGTGGTCTGGAATATACCCGGATAAAGTTCTGGTCGTATATGCTCGACGGTCTTTACCAGTCGGCTGTTGTCTTCTTCATTCCTTATCTCGTGTGGTCCCTTGGTCTCCCCACATCATGGAATGGCAAGGGCATTGACTCCCTAGCCGATTTTGGCACCACTGTTGCGATTGCTGCCATCTTTGCCGCGAACACCTACGTTGGATTGAACACCCACTAGTGCGTTCTCTATATTCACACGTCGGGCAGGACATAGGTGCTGATGAGAACCCTTTACCCAGCTGGACGTTCATTACGTGGATTGTCGTCATCGGATCCTCGCTTGTGATGCTCCTATGGGTTGTGATTTACTCATACCTCCCCGCGAACAATTTCTTCTCGACTACGGCATCGTTCGTAGACGAAGTGGAAGTACTGTTTAGCAATATCACGTTCTGGACCACGGTCATCTTCTCGGTACTAGTTGCATTAGGTAAGCGAACACGTTTGAAGTGCGTGTTGGGCATGGGGTTCCTGACGTTACCCTAAGCCCCTCGCTTCCTCTACAAGTTTGCTTCTTCTGCATATGCGCCACTCGACAAAGACATTATACGCGAGATGTGGGTCAGCGGCGATCTGAAAGACCGATTAGGCATCCGGCATCGCAATGCGTCCAAAAATGCACGTGTTTCCGATCTCGAAACTGCACCCATGTTCCGCGAACCGCATGCTCGGTCAGCTTCGGAGCTCCACCTGACCAACGCGTACGAGCCCACTCAGGTACCCCACGAGTCAGACGTGAACGAGAAGCGTGCGGCAGGGTATATCGACGAGGCACTTGAGGGGAAAACGCCACCGTTGATTTCGGTAGGATCGTCGACGGAGATGGTCGACGTGCGTACGGAGCAGACGACCGGGTTGACGCTGTCGCCGCACGCGTCGTACTACTCGCCCAGCGATATCCCAATACCTTCTCCGATTCCGCCCCCGGTGTATCGGTCGCCGAACGAAGAGGTGCCTTCAAGGAGAACGTCGCCATCGTCGATACCGCTGCCTTCAGAGTCTGGGTATGGATATGGACCGTCGTCATCGTCGGTACCAGAGGCGTTTGAGATGCAGGTTCGGTACCCACCGTCACAATCCCAGTCGCCGTCTGGATCGCAGGTGTTCCATTCGTCGTATTTGACTGGCGGGCCCCATCTAGACGAGGCGTCAAGACCAAGCTCGTGGATGGGAGGACGGGCGCTATGAGAGTGTCAATAGGGTCTTCTGTATCATAGACGTGTGGGACGATCTGACTCCAGAGCACACTGTTGTACTTGCTTCATCATTTACTCCTTTTTCCGCCCTTTATTTCGTCCCATTCACTTCTTCGTTCCATTTTCCGTTTCGCTCTCTCATTTCCTCTTTCCTTTGCGTCGACGCAAACTGCCACTAGGACATAGTTAGACGACCCTACACTGGATATACGTAGTTACTATAATCTGGACTTTGCCCCCTGCATTGGACGGTTCAGACAGACTAGGATGGCATTACCTTGGCGTGGAATGAGACCTTAGGCTCAAGGTAGCGACTCGTAGTATCAGACTATATTATCTATGTATATATCTATTGGTGT
Organism: Brasilioporus rufonigricans; assembly: GCA_038089195.1. NCBI lineage: Eukaryota > Fungi > Basidiomycota > Agaricomycetes > Boletales > Boletaceae > Brasilioporus > Brasilioporus rufonigricans. The sequence goes on from JBBPKJ010000216.1 coordinate 22,637, forward strand.
CACAGCTCCGAACGTATTACTGTGCGCATTCCGACACACGGACATGCCATGCCAGCACACCGTCGGCAGCAGTCAAACGTCAATTTCCGGCGTGACTACTGACCAGGAGGCCATGCTTCTGCACCAACATAACATCGTAGATTGCAGCAATGACTGTGCCTTGCCCCAGATGAACATGAAACTTGATCACAAGCGGGAGAAGCTTCCCTGCTCTGATGTGTGATGAGCTGGCAGTGGGCCAGTGGCATGTGACAGTAAGTGACGTATGTACTTGGAGACGTTCTGATAGACTAGGCGTGACAGCGGGATGAAGAGCGGGTCAGAAGATCTGTACGTGACTACTCAGTCTGGCAGGCGTTACCCCGCATCATGATGATACGAAACACGGTGATCAGTTGACACCCGCGCATCCAGTGTGCCAAGAGAGCGGCTCCCGCGAGGTTGACGACACGTGCCGTGTTCAATGCCAGGGCGACGACGAACCAGGGGCTGTAAAGCTCTGTCGGTCACAAGACCCGTCGCTGGTGATTCCATCTACGTAGAAGAGCGACACATTCCAAGTTCTGGAGGCCTACGGTGATGGGTTACTTCAACGGTGCCACCAAGTACACGGCGGTCGGGAAACCCCGGTGAAGGCTGGAAAGCGCCAATATTGCCATCAAAGACTGCCGACAGGACTCAACTTGAAACACGACATGACGTCTACGTCATTACCCCGCAGACAAAGTCTCTGAGGTCCCACCGTCCCGAAGGAAGCAAGCGTAAGCCGACCATGAAAGAACGTCCAGAGCGAACAGAAGAGCTCGAATGGCATTGAAAATACTCACGGTGTGCCAGAAGGCCGACCAAAACGAGGTAGGTGGGTAGCATTTCGCAGAACGAAGGAACGAATGGACGACGAAGGACGAAACGATGGGACAAGGAGGACGATAATTGTCTCACGCCGAGCATTCACAAGCAAGTCCCCCCTCTTTTCATTTTTGCTCTACTAAATCATCAAGTTCGCCACAGCACTGCCGCTTATTCTCGTCTCTAAAGTATTCTTCGCAGGCGCATGGTTCAACGCTGACCTGTGTTTGCGTGCACCTCATAGTTTTAATTGTTTGAGAATAGTGAGTAGACCTACGTATTGCCTTGGTCTACCCCTCCTAAAGGGGTGTTATTGCCTCCGAGAGGTGCCTGTGCAACGGGGATCTGTTACACGGATGCGAAGCCGACCGCGTCCGAGGGTTCACCGAATTGTCCCTACGAGCACTTGACTGATGTTTGGGTACAAAGATGGAGCAGGGCTACCATTAGAGGCCTGTCAGTGGCTTTTCTCCCCTCCATTCGCCACACTCCTTGTGTGGTCTCCCTACCCACCTTTTCCCTGGGCTCTGTGACCCGCAAACAGACATCCTGAGATGGGTATCGGCGATATTCCCCTGGACAAGGCAGAACTCGTGGCAATTATTCTGGAAGCATTCTTGTATGGTAAAAGACATCAGCGATAAATTGTGTGTAAAGCATGCTGAGGATTTCTCGGTCCAGGGTTCTCGTTGTTCATGTTCGGAGGAACGATCTGGATAATGTCCTGTTATCGGTCCACTCTCCGAGTGAAGAGTTGGATGCTTACGGTATCATGCTTGTTACTCTTGTTCAGCACTGTAGTGCGTGTTTCGTCCGTTTCTCTGGATAAGGATCGGACACAGATCGGCTTCTTTTGGGTACACAGCACCTTGTGATCGATATCATTAGGGTCATGAAGGGTTTCATACTTCTCCGAGACACGGACCCAAGAAAACGTATTGACTTTTTCGGGGATGTGGCGCACTGGACGTTCGTGACCAAGAACTACGTGTATGCTGCACAGACGCTGATTGGGGACGGTGTTGTTGTGCGTCTTCGTCGCGTCCAGGTGAACGCCGTCCGCTAACTTCAATTGCAGCTTTACCGCTGTTATGCGGTATGGCAGTCTAAACTGGTCATGATTCTGCCTGGGCTGCTTTGGTGTGTCGCTGCCTGTATGTGTTCCGTAGCGTCTAGGATGAATAAAATTCATTGACTGCTTCGAAGTGACTGGATTCGCATGTCCGTATACCGAATCACGAATAACCCAAGGCGGAGTTTTTGCGAGGGTCCTTTCGCGATGGATCACCTCTTTCTGGGCATCTACGTTGGCGACCAACGCGGTGACGACTCGTACGTGCTTGCATTTTCATGGACGTTGAAGGACGCCTCCGAATTTCTTTTCCCCTCTACCAGTTTTGTTGGCTTACCGTATCTGGAACGTCGACCGGAACACGACCAGGCTGAATGACAACCGAAAGTCAGACCTGCGGCCCATTTTACACATCATCATCGATGCTGGCGGAATATACTCCATTACCCTTCTTACGGCGTTAATCTGCTATACAAATAAATCCAACGCTCAATACGTGGTTCTAGACATGGTCAGCCATTGCCCTGCTCGCCGACAAAAACGATTCCTCTGAAACGTTATTACTCATACCAGATCATGCCAATCATTTCCATCACGTTCTATATGGTCATTATTCGCGTCGGATTGGCTAATCGGGCGAACCAGCTGGTGAATACGCACTCATCTGGACCTACCTCGTCCGTTCACAGCCTTAATGTGGAGCGAAGGAATAGAGTGCAAATTGACATTACCACATTGAGCGGGGACAAGGTCGACAGTGGTCAATGCCAATCGTCGAGGCCGATGAGTCCGATGTTTGGAGACAACCACCGTCGCAGCGTCATCAAGTTCGAGGACATCGAAGAGATTGAGGAGGTGTAACCTCGGTTATTGATGCACAAAAGCGGGCTGTCTGGCTCGCTTTACCACGCCCAAGTAGGATCCATGGCTTGCGCAACTTATCTATTAGTAACTGCATTTTCATGGCTGGGATGTTTCCCTCGACTCTTGGGCCGCTCAAGCAACCACGTCGTCGTCGCTCTGTTGGCCTTTGGTTGCGGCATGTCGTATATTATGCTGTACCTTATTCTTCAGTGGTGTACTATGTTAGTCTGTCGTAAGGATGGAAATTCGGGAGCTTCGAAATGTATTTTTTGCCGATCTCGTTTTTCGGAACAACGGGTCCGGCAACCCGCGAGCCGGGGATTCGATCCCGTGCATTTGCATTTGTCACCTAACCTTCGTTCCGATCGACCACATCGTCGGCGCAGTCGCAGCTAACATAGTGCGCAACTTATGAGCGACTGCCGCGGATCTGGGCGTCGTCCCCGCCTACCAAGCGCAGCAACGGTTCTCCTGAACACTCGTCTGGCGATATCGTATGTTTTACTTGCTATCGCAGGAGGCGTCAGTGGCCTGATCTTATTGTAACATACCGTCCATCCTACCGCCCCGCTCTCACTGATTCCTGGTGCACCATGAAGCCGTGCATCCGTAGGACAGGGAATTCGGGCGATAGTAAGGTTCTGCGTGTTGCCCAGCTTATGTTGCGCTTATTGCAATAGTTTGAGGGTATGATCGGCACAAAGGCACTAGTCACCAGGTCACAACAGTCAGGAACATATTTCTTAACGGGATTGAAAGCTCCGTCCGCAAGTTCCTCCAGGTTTGCGCTCCCTAGTCAAGCATGTCGACGGAAAGAACACTGGCATGGACCTTGCAAGAATTCCGACTTTCACAATTCACTTGCGCCACACTGCCTAACTTATATCGATACGGCACTGCGATGATCCACAAAGTGGGGTTGTTCGCTCACCCGCAAGGCCAGAATTCCTGTCGGAAAGACTGCCCCGACGAAGGAGGGCCATGAGGTTTGTCAAGGATAACCGTCGGAATCATCAGCGGTACGTGCGTACCTGTGCCTGCTCCACATCGACCAAGTATAGCCGCCCAATCCGTCGGTAAACCACAGCAAAATTTCGCGAGTTCGTCTTCTCACTCCGCTGCACTTCTTTTCATGTCCCGCAGTGAATAGTGTTCACTCCGACACCTTCGTCCAGCTCAGAGAATCAAAGGTTCAACCGGAGTTTGCTACAGGTGACCTCGCATTCTCTAGACTCTCCTTAGCCCAGTCCTCGTCGGCTTCGCTCGATATCTAGCCTTCGAAACTCGAAGCACATCCGACCACTCTTCCGCTTTCGTCACGGATCACGTGCAGATATGTATTATCGGCCGTCAAACATTCATGCAAGTTCGGGTACTATTCACGACGTCCGACGCTCGGTCGTGGCGTAGCGCAAGATGGATGAATCTTTTGATTATTCACCGATTACTATATCGAGTCCTCAGTGTTACGATGGTCTCCGAGGAACGATCAATTGCCTTATTCTACCACAACTGGCACTGGTGCACTGGAACGCGAGACCTGCGCAATCCTTGGTTTCTGGCACGTTGTGGATCGGACTGGGCACAACGGCCAGCTGGAGCTGCACTTTGCCATGAGATTACCATGCATAGACCCTTCCACACGGTCAAGGGCTGTTCTTCGATGTCTTGCATATCTAGACCGTATGATCGCATCAGTCTAGAAATCCGCCACTTCGACGTTCACAAGTCTCATGTTACACCGTGTTTCGGCGTCTTTGATCCAAATTGAACAGCCTTTCTTTTGTCCGCCGCTCCTCTGGCATCCATTCCTCGCTAGAATGTGCTGCACTCGTGCTTCAACGCCGCCCTGGTTTCCAAAGAATCAATCCAGGGGTTAGATTGTTGTTCTGTTTATTTTAAGTATGCACTGAAATTATACACGAAGTGTACCGTATTCTGACTTTTGCTTTGAGGACCGGGAAAATGTGGATACCTTCCGCGTCCCCGAGGCGTTGTTGCTTCTAGAAGGAAGAATTGTCTATCAGTGCATCCTTGTCGGTATTAACTGTGTGCGCCATTTCAGAAGAGCGTAGCCCAAGCCGTGCATTTCGACGGGACAAGAATATGGGTCAGTGATCCTCGCCTAGTACGCAATATCTCGTACTTACGGCAGTCTTGGATCGCCAACAACATCGTCTTTAGTACATACATGATACCGTAGGGTTTCATATTTGCAAATATGCTGGTACAATTGGTCATAGCGCACAGCAATGGATGTGAGCCCGCTCTGATAATGCACGGGTTTCTAGTTGTGTCAACCCTATGTATCGCATGACCGATCGTGCTGTAGATTGCGACCAATTACGTTTATCGTACGTCTGCGATCGTATTTGACGATAAGGATGGGCGCTCGTCAGATCTATTGATACGATACACGTGTTGTGCCACGTTCAGGGCTTGGCTACCTACTCGGCAACTCGGTCAGTTGCTATACCATTCAGGAGACGCAAACCTCTCATACATTTGTCGATCGCCCTCTGGGGATATGAACGAAGCCACAGCTTAGTGACAAGTTTCATCGACATCATTACCTCAGCCAATTCCTCTCTGTGCATGGTGCCGTCACGGTGGCACTGGAGCATCAAACCATAGACTTTTGTCAACATGGGGCAACCGATACAACGAAATAAAGACGGTCCCATTTTTTCGTGACGAAGGTGCTTTTGCGTTCGTCTCGGACCGTGGCGCCCGTAGATATGACAAACAGAAGGGAAAGAGGCGATAGCGCGTATCGCGTCTTCCTCGCTATATGTTGGAATTTCCATGAAAACTTGAGTGAGGACGTCAATTTGGCAATTCCGAATGGATGGGAGGACGGACAGCGCGGTGACTTGTGGCAGAGTTCCCAGGGCGAAGTAGTATCCACCAGAAGGTGACCTCGTGCCTCGTCGTATTGAAGGTGAAGACCCGGAAGCATCGATGTGACAGTATCCGAGTCCTTCCGAAGTAATAACAGCCTTTATGGGCGGTCTAGAAACGCGCCCTCCCCTCAAGGAAATTTTTTGGAACCCTGAAACCTCAGGGGTGGTCCTTCGCTAGGAAAGTATGAAGTTTAACCCCCGGAAAGAGGGCTAGCTTGTGTGGGTTCTCGAGTCTGCAGCGTTCGATGTTCAGTATTTACCCTACCGAAGCGAAGAGCGTTCGGGACAAGCCGAGTGAGTAATCCGAATCCGAGCGATATGGAGTTTGCATCGTGTCCTCCGTACAAAGCATCCGCAAAATGAATTTCAGGGCTGACACACGCTTATCTTGCGGAAGGTACGACTGTCATTCATCTATGTCTGATGAATACACAAGTATCCTGTGCCCCGAAACACAACATATCCGGAAGTGCCAATCTTTCGACCGTGCAGCTACTGTATCTGTTCACTGGTATGTGAACAACTTGGAGTACCGTCGCAAATATATTTCCTGGTTTCAAATAACGATCATAGTCGCACTTGTTGATACGAAGTTGGACCACTGCGCACTCATAAACCTCATAAACGGACCACCGAAGCTGAAGCAAAGATTTTAGCCGAAGTGTCTCAGGATATATTTACTGGTACTTCGGAGCGTGTAGCACCTCTACAAGACACGCTGGCAAGGTAGAGGAGGTTTTGGAGGGATTTCTCGAGAAAAAACCTTGCCAAGACCACCATTGCCAGCTCTCTGTTCAGGTACATAATTGACCCACGTCTACAGGATCCATTTAGTGCTAAGCTGTTCCAACCAATAACATCCCTTACGAAAGCGGGGTAAGCACTTTGTGCCATTCGCACGCTAAATATTTACGTAATTATCGCAGTTCCCACGCAATGGTTCCGAATTCTGTGCCGCCGCCCGGCATCTATCCGTGGTGTTGCCACCATTTCCTAGGTGGCTGCAACAGGTCCTCGGGTGAGCAAATACGATCGCCCAACGCACTTGAAGTTTGGAAAGAATCCTGTGGTTATCGACTCGCTTATTTTCCGCGAAGAACTTTCAGGAGGTTGGGAGACTGAGGTCCGTCCATCCGCAATGAAGTTCGGTTAAGGAGCCAGCGGATCCCGAATGAGAAGCCAGCAACTTCACAGCGCCTCCATGTTGATGCTCCCATGTCCGCGGAGTGTTGTGACACGACAAGCAAGGCCACCATCACAAGTCCACACCCTAGATAGAGTCCGAGCACGGTACCAAGTTACGACTTTTGAGTCAGGATACCGCTAGTGCGTCATTAACGTATGTCCGGCAACAACAGATTCGATCTGCGTGACTCGTGGGCTGGACCTTGTGAACATTGATCGGCGAACAGGCAAGCAGACCGCCACAGGAAATGGAAAAGGGGTTCAGGTGTTCTATCAGGTCTAATCGAGACAATCTCGGTTTATTCGAGAACAGGTCAGTTGGCAACGACTGGATAGCTGCAGGGCCACCCTCTGCGGCTGTTTCAGGAACGAGCCACGGACCTCAAGCTGTGACTGATTGAGATTCCCCGATATGGCTAAGGAACGGAAAGTTCCGGCTCGGCCCGGCGAAGTCCCATCATACTAAGCTGACTGCTTGGACAGATACTTAATTCCTACATCTTCAGCGGCCGTTGGTCCTCGAATTTTCGCCCTCGTACCACACTTTGACCATGTCTCCGGCGCAAGAGGGCCAGGAAAAGCCTTCAACCACCATATTGAAGGAGCGCAGATTCAAGCTGAGCAGGTTCGTCACCACCGCCGTTTTCTTGTCGGTTTCTCTGACGCTCTCTCAGGGCATGCGATCGCTGCCGGTGAGCGTCTTTGCATGCATTGACACTCCACGAGGCTAATATCTATCAACCCATTGCGTGCAGGCGAAGGAGAATCAAATGCGACGAGGGTCATCCTTGCCAGGCTTGTTTGACCGCCAACTCACCATGCACTTTCGAAGAACCGGGGAAACGCACACATCCACACAAATCAAAGTACGCACACACGAGCCCCCATCTGATGCACTTATCTCACCGTAACTCAGACGCACGGCCACCCTCGAGGACAGGATGCACCAGCTTGAGACCCTCATTCAAGCCATCCCTCCCGCCGTCTTTACCACTGGTGGTTTAACCCCTCCACCACATCTCGCATCGGATCCAAATATTGCCAGTCCGTTGAACACATTTGCCTCTATGAACCACATCTTTCCCTCGGGTGTCCCTCCTCCATCTCTCCATGTATTCCCACTTACAAATCCATCGACACATTTTACGACTCAGCCATCAAGGGGCTCCCCAAGGCAAGAAAGCCCTAATACGACATTTCGCTCCATCCTGGGACAACATTCTCACTCACAGGATGGGTCGGGCGCCGAGCTGCTTCTTGAGGAAACTTCCCGAATCCATGCTTCGTATCTCTATATCGATGACGAAGGGTGTACGCGATGGCAAGGGGAAACATCCGGTCTACCCCTACTCGATCTTCTGGTGGAGAACCATACTACTGTCAAGTCCGAAACGGAGCAGAGCACCCCAGACCCTGGTTGGACTGGCAAACGATCTCCTACCTCCGGTACCCCTACATGGTTTCCCAACCGGACGCCCCGACGAACTGACGTCAACCCCGAGACGCTCTGGCGGTTCATCACATCATATATCGTTCCAGAACTGATGGACAGGTGATCTCTCCCGTGTTCCTTATCTTTGGTGCCTTCTAACCACGTTGTGTTGTTAGTTTGGTGCAGTGCTATTTGTGTACGACTTATTACTTGCTCCCTTTCTTACATGTTCCCACGTTTCTGACGGTTCGTCGAGTTTATTTATGTTCTCTCTTTGACTCATCCATGTCGTCAGGATTACGGAAATCCTCAAAAATGGGCAGAACCTGGTTTCGCTGCCTTTATCGTTGCTATTTGTTGTCTCGCGTCACGCCACGTCGACGACCCCCGTGTCCGGTCGGATCCAAGTGAAGGTGTTTCGGCAGGCACGCAGTGGTTTGAACTCTTCGGCCGTCTCCGTACCCTTCCGATTGCAGATCGACCTACGCTCTATACCATCCAAGCGGATTTGATCGCCGCTGTCTACGCAGTGGGACTAGGAAAGCTTTCCAAGGCTGCTGCGCTATTATCCGAAGCCATCACAGTGTCGATAGATGCCGGCTTGCATCGTTCGGCAGACACGTATGATCTCTTCGATCCCATCGAAGACGAGGTTCGGAAACGCACATTTTGGTGCGTATATCTATGGGACAAACAACTATCAGCCCACTTCGGCAGACCCCCCATGATCCGTCTGCGGGATTGCGATATCGGGGAGCCCACGATTATCGACGACGAGTTTGTCACTCGTGAGGGTATGCTATCCCAGCCCACAGGCACCGAAAGCCGAATGAGCGCGTTCGTTACTACCATACGAATTATGGTCGTCATGGAATCCGTGTTGGATATCCCGCCACCGCGCCATCGAACTGGCGACTCTTCCCCTTTTTTGCTGTGTGCGGCGGGAGTGCTGTCGGGCCACATGCGGCCGAAGGATCTACGCGAAGAAGAAGGTTTGCTAGATAAGATACACAGGTCAATACCACCATACTGGGCCCATACATCCGAAACACTGGCTAGCGATGATGTTATCCGTGTCACGCAGGCAGTGCGACTCCATTGCGCCGAACAGTTTGTGCGGATGTTGATTCACAGGCACAGATTTTCTAATCTGGTAGCGGAGAGGGTGTATAGTGGGTCGACAGAGGAAGAGCTGGGTGACATCGAGCGGGAAGCCATGGCCGCTGCACAGTCGTGCGCGTTGCAAATTATTTCATCGCACATGCAGGTTGCAGCTAAGGGATTGATGACTTACTGTGAGTTGACTCTGATACTCGATATTTCATTCGATCGCCAACATCTCCTGTAGATGGGGTCCACGTCATCCATCAACTGACTCAAGCTGGGCGCACGCTGTTGGCTATATTAATTAACTGCAAAAGCGAGAAACTGGAGCCCTTGATTCAACCTAGCCTCGAAGCCCTCCGATCGTGTGTTGCGTTACTACGGCGGTTTAGTGGCAGGTACATATGCGGCCAAAGGTCAGGAGACCTGATGGAGGAGTTCTGCCGCCGTGAGTCGAATTCCTGCCCTAACGGCAGTTGTTTACATGACTCATCCACTTGCTTAGTCACACAAATACCTTTGGAGCCTTCTCGGTCTGACTCCCAGGAACAGTTGAACTCACGACCTCCGTGGCTAAGACCCGTGCGCAAAAAGACCCCCTCTATGGTAAAAGGAACGAGTAGCGATGGTAGTTCCCATCACAGCAGCCCGGAGGCCTTTTCCCCGTCCGAGTTTTTTGTCGACCCTCCTGTTGGCCAAGCAATCAGTCCAACCTCCGCTACAGGCGGGTCGGCTGGTCAATATCTCCATGTCAACCGACGCGCCTCCCTTGTGCTACCTTCCTTCTTGGACACGTCTGCTGCTATTGACATGGATCCAAGCGTGTACATGTCGTCCCCGGCGGAGGTGATGAGCATGTTTGGCGATAGCTCTATGGACGTTTCGTCGATTTTTATTCCTGATTTTAGTATGGGACATCACTCGACTGAGTCGAGCGATTCCCTATATGGGCACCTTGGCGGAGCAAGCTTGGTTACAACTCCATGAACATGTCATATGAACTTGATACGATTATGGGCATTCATTGTGTACGAGTAACCACAAAGCTGTATTCCTCCATATGCTGTATCGGCCTGATCATTATATTTCTTCGGTAGAATCTCAATATGATCAACTTGGAGTTGATGGGATATAAGGTCACGTGTTGAACCCCAGTATGCCACGGCATCATCTAAGAATTTGGACGCCGTGTACAATAAATGCACTGACCAAATTGTATATCCCCTTAGCTTTTTTTTTTCAGGTGACGAACGATTGCCCGATGGAATTTGGTTCGTGTCAGTGACCTGCCACCTGCGTTACGCCGGGATGGGTGGCTCTCGTGTCGGACGCGCCTTGTTACTTCTATCGTTGGCAATTAGTTGTCAATCTGGTGCGAAGGAGACAACGCGTGCTTCTGGAGGTATTCATGTCCCCATTGTTCGAAGACCTGCGTTAAACCACTCGCGACGTTCTGTGAATACCGGATCTATGGGCCTCGGTGATTTTGAGGACATGTAATGACTCAATTCGCGTTCTCCTTTTGTCGTCGCTGATCCCGCAGACAAACAGAACGTATACTGTGATGATACAGGTTGGCGAGACGCATACACCCGTTGTGTTGGGTGGGGAATTGTCGTTTTGCTGATTGCGCACCTGTCGACTGATATTCTCTCTTGGAAGATACCGGCTCCTCTGATCTATGGGTGTTATCTACGTCGTGTCAGGAGGTGTGTCCGTCCAGCAAAGTCCCGCTGTACCCACTCTCGAGTTTTCGTCCCGCCCACCTCGACTCCATGTTGACATACGGGGACTCCAAGACTGGAACATACGCTGAAGGCCCTATTGGATCTGATTTTGTATCCTTGGCTGGAGTTGGTTTACAGAGTCAGTACTTCTCCGCGATCAATTCTACCAATACGTCCGTTGCCCAGGCGGGCGCAGCTGGTATTTTTGGCCTGGGATTGCCTTTTAATAGGTACGTCTGGCGATCCTCGACGGCGATCTTGCCTGGGGTTGATTTAGATTTGCAAGTCTCTTGTGGATCAATCTATCGACGAATCAAAATGAAAGTGTGAACGCGATGGCGCACCGTGATGTGCCTCTCAAGGCCATTGACGCCAATGCCCGCTTCCCCGACCGCCTCAAAAACCTTATTGCGCGCTGGTTCCCGAAAAACGGTATAGCTGATGATACAGGAGCACCGCTTGCGCGTTCAATGCGGCAGTTGACGACGGCCACGCTCCAGTCGTCCATTGTAAGCTATGGCCCACTCATCCCACGCCTCGTGGTTCAAGGGATGTTGGATTCTCCGATGTTCTCGATAACTCTCCAGCGAGATACCATTCAGATTGGAGGGAATGAGGGGATGTTGTCCATCGGACAGCTTCCTCCATCTGTGCGCAGCGAAAGCTTGACCTGGGTAAGCGTACGTGGTTATCCCCCTTCCCAGGGTGGGTTGAATCCGCCATCAGATGCCCCTGGAGAGGTTCGTTCAATGCAAGTGAGGGTCTGATGGTTGCTCATTTGTATATCAACGAACAGGTGTACCCAGTGGCATGGGAGATACCATTGGATGATATCTGGTTCGATGGTGTCAGGTTGGAGAGGTCCAAAATGTCATCTCCGAACATATCTCTCTCGGCACTAATCGATACGGTCGGTCATCCCTCTTCTGTAATCAATTGTCAGTTGTAACTGGAGTCAATAGGGAAACTCACTCATTCGTGGCCCCCCTGACGTTGTCGCACAGATTCACAGGATCCTCGGAGGGCAACAGTTTGCCTGTTCACCACCACACAGTCTGGAATTTCAAATCAGCGGCAGACTCTTCCCTGTCGATCCTCGTGACTTCATCAGCGAAGCCCGCCCAGATAACCCCGACCTTTGTTCTGCGAATGTGGTGCCGACGGATGTCCCCGTTTCGGATGGTAGTGGATACCTCTATAGCTGGAACTTGGGGGATCCATTCCTAAAGGGGTGGGTGGCCATTTTTTCTCTCAGAAAGTGGCTTTATATGGGGACACACATCGCATGTGAATTGTTGTGGACATAATGCGGGTGGATGTTGTCGTATACCCCCGCATATTTGAGAATCTTGGGTGTCACTGGGTTGGTCTGTTGCTGGAGAACCCTGTCTCGACTTGGATGCGTGGTGTCCAATATGACACGCATTTCCCCTTCGACACTGGGGCATCCAGTTTTCCAAATGGAGTTTTCGGGTATCCGCAATAATATCCGGTCCAATGTCACTCATTTGATATCCCTTGTCGATTCAGTGTATTGGCCGCGTTTCACTACGGCTCGCTCACGCACCCATCTCAAAACCCACCTCGAGTGGGTCTGCTCTCAACAGTTGATTTCAACGCGGGCAATCAATTGTGTGACGATACACTCCGGGCTGAGCGGGAACACGAGGGCTACCCGGGTACGCCTCTACTTCTACAGCGATCTGACGTTCGTTTACGTCTTTTTGCGGGATTTGCTAGTGATTGCGGAGCCGGCACCTGCCTCGCTCCCACCTGCTTGTGGTACTGGGATCGGAGGTGTACCTCTCGCCCCGCGACCCACGGTGACACAGAGTGGTATTCCGAGATTCTTCACAAACGGCGTATCGGGGGACATGCAGATCGATGTCGGCATTTGGATTACTGTATTGACTGGGCTCGTGACGTGCATGACATGGAAGATCTCCGGGTGACGTGAAAAGGAGAAATCAGATCCGAAGGTGGTGTAACGTTGTTTATGTGATGGTTCTGCATGGGACTTTGGTTCGCTGTATCAATATATGTACGGAATAGAGTACGACCCTTGAACTGTTGGATGTGTAGCAGACTTTAGTGGTAACATTTTCAATTGTGGAGCAATCGGTATCGATATAAAATGTATACAGGTCGAACGGAACCGCACTACGTTTCTAATAGGGGTGTCAGAATCGAGGCTCTCTTAACTTTACAAAGGACATGGAAACGGAAAGCCAGCAAAGGGACTATTCAGACAAGCTCGTCGCCCATCTTTCAGAACCCCTTCAAAAGGGATGTACCAGAGAACAGATCCCAGGTTTGTTGGAGTAGCTCCCCGTCGCGGGCCACGTTGCTATCATGGAAATAATTCCAGTATCCTGGTAACAAGTGATCGATTGAGACCCAGATCTGTAAGCCACGTCAATACACAAGACGGGACAGTTTTCACACCA
>JBBPKJ010000217.1:594-36193 GCA_038089195.1 Brasilioporus rufonigricans
ATCGCCAAGCCGACGGAACCTCCCAAGACGCGTGTACATGCAGCGTAGTGCTGGACGCTGTTTCAGTCATCGAGGATCATACCGGGCGCGGAGTCATAACGATACCACACGTATATTTCCTTTATTTAAGGTGGTCGCACAGCCTGTGGAAGTAGTATAATATAGATATACCTTTAGTTGGTTGCTTCTCGCTGATCAGCGGACCGCCGATTGTCCGAAGCCCGTGTTACATAATACATGCTCGGTAACCAGGACCTCCCCGCCAATTGCAGTCCACAACCACCACATACACTACTACCAGTCGGATGGACATTCCTTGAAAAGCACGCATCCGACGTAACCATAATAAACCTCCACAGGACACACAGAAGAACATAGACACGGAGAGAACGGGTAGCGTAGCAACAAAGCCTGAACCCCACCATAGCCGATCTCTTGCTGACGAGTCACTCTCTCGCCGCTGCCACAGCACTCATACCACCTCCTACGCCCCTTGCCATCGTTCAATCGCCCAGTCTAAAATGCACACCAGATACCCTTCCAACTCTCCCCGAAAATCATCTCTTCGACATCCTCCCGCATCTTCTAACCCGACCCTCGCCCACTCCACCCCTCTATCCACGCTCGATCAGGGCGTCGCCGTCCCTTCCGGCGCCCATTCCCTGGCTCATGAACTCGCCTTCGCGTTGATGCCCGACCCCGCCAGTGGCGCGTCCAGGCTGCTGGCCGAAGAATTCGGAATCGAATACGACGAGGGTGCCGAAGGCATCGACGACGACCCTCTCGCCGGACATGCCAACGGCAACGCCAACCTCGACGACGCTCACGACGCAGTCCTCGATGGCGGTGCCAGCCTGGCAGACGAGCTCGAGCTGGGCGAGAGCACCCCCGTGGGCAGCGCGAGTCTCGCAGCCGAGCTGGGCAGCGTCGTGGACGACGCGCTGCACGCTCAAGACGACGAGGACACGCGCGACCACAGCGACGATGAAGACGAGGACGCGATCCGGCGTGTCGCGCTGGCTCAGGACGCCATGGAGGTGCTCGCACAGAACCTCGCCTCGACGGACAGGTTCCTCGCCCACCTGCGGACCATCGACACCACATTTACCCTCGAGAACCTCACGACGGAGATGATCAGCGGACTCAATGATGCCGTGCGTGACCGCGAGGGGCAAGTGCGCGAACTCGTCTCACACGACCGCGATTTGAGGCGAATCACCACGGAAGTAGGGGGTGTGGACGTGCTGGGCGACCTTGATCCCCTCGAGGTCGCGCTCTCCGACGACGAGTCAGGCCAACAACCCAAGGAGTCGTTCAAACTCGAGTCGGTCGCAGAGGAGGAGGAGATCGCGGAAGGAGATTCGCTGTACGGCTCCTCGTTGCCGTCGTCTCCCCAAAAACCCTTTTTCGCACCCGCGTGTACATCTGCGTCCCTATCTTCGACGTCGTTGTCCTCATCGAAACCTCTGAACAAGACGTCTCAGCAACCCCAGCACGAGTCGTCCATATCCACGCTCACCGTTGCCCTCCCGTCGATGACCCATATGCGCTCTCATACGGCGTCCTTCCTCGCGTCGCTCACGATCATATCTGAGCAATCTCAGGTGGACAGCGCGGCCACCGCTGACGCGGGACGCAAGATTCGCTCCGTGAAGAACCAGCTCGCCAAGTGGAAGGTGGAAACGGAAGGGGCGGAGAGGAGCCGGTCGAAGATTGAGAAATGGGAGGCCGAGAGCGTCGGACGGAGGGACGGGCGGGTGGTGGTAGACGAACACTTGAGGGCGTTCGAAAAGGCCATCGTGGAGGCGGGGATGAAGACACGAGCCATAATGGCGCGATGAAGGCGCGAAAAGGACCACGCTTGGGTGTATGTATCTGATTGTGATGTTACCCCACATAAATTCTAGTACCCCTTCACAGACTAGTAGATATACCAGTGCATACATTCTTTTCGTTTTGTAGACTATTCGACGAGCTGCTAGTATATATATACCAAACCACTCCACTGAAGCTGGACACATTTCGAAGGGCGAGTAGAGATTCATAAAAACTGTATCGCAGGTACAAGTTATGGTTTGGTCCAATGCTTAGTGCTATGAATAAGTATGCTCCTAAACTAATATGCCGGAAATATCGTTGAAAACGTCAAAACAAGTGCTCCGATACTCTTGCTGTCTATCTCCTACCTAACCCACTCAACTCCCATGCTATCTTCCTCTGCACGAACGGGATGCTTCCTAGCACCCACATCACCCAGGCACGTACCGTCGCAGAGTCGACCGGGCACCACCAAGACATCCTCTCGCGATACTTCATGCCCGTGACTGACAAGATGCGCTTTGTGAGCTTGATCACCTCGAGTGCACGCGCGTGTCGCGTCGTCGCGAACTCGCGCAGAATCGCGTCCGCTAACGAGGGTGACTCGGTCTCGGTCGCACGGATGTGCTTCGTCAGCGCTTCGCCGAGGAACACGGCGTCTCGCAGGCCGAGGTTCATGCCCTGTCCGCCGGCGGGGGAGTGGATGTGCGCAGCGTCACCGATGAGCAGGACGATGCCACCTTCGCCCGACTCTCCAGTGCCAGTGCCGAGACGGGCGAACGTAGTGCTGGCGATGGAAGCGTGGTTGCGGAAGCGCGAAGACCAGACGATGTTTTCGATGCACGTCGGTTTGTGGTTGGGGTTCACGGCGGGGTCGGACGAGAGGCGATACGGTGCGAACCGGTCCACGAGGTTTTGGATATATTCCTTGGGAGGTGTGTGAGGGATTTCGCCTTCCCCCGGGGGTACACCGCACCCGATGCGGTATATTCTTTTAGAAATGACCCTACCCTCTGCGGCTAAAGATTCGTTGAAGGACGATGGTAGGGGAAAGCAGAGGAAGAGACTCTCCGGAGACAATGTTATGCCAGACGTGAGGTCGTCTGTTTCCGTGGTGTTGAATGTAACATCGGCGAGAATCATCTGGGTTAGGTTGTTCTCTTCTTCTCCCTCCACGATCGTCGGATCTGAGAAACTTATCCCAGCCATAGTGCGGACCTAAGTATCATGAGAAGACATCCGAGTGCTAGGAATGCTAAAAAGCCTTACCACAGAGCGCGCACCATCCGCACCAATCACGTATTTTGCAGTGATTACCTTGCCATCTTCAAAAGTAACGTCACTGAGCCGTGCATTCCCCACACTGCGCCTCAGCCCGACCACTTTCAGGGGCCGATGGATGGTGACGCCGAAGCCAGCCAGCTTGTTTTCAAGCGTACGTTCCGTAATGCTCTGGGGAATGACGAGAACATATGGGTGTCGAGTGTATGATTTGAGACCCTCGATATTGGGGCTCATAAGCTTCGCAGAACGGGTTCCAATGTTGAAGTTGGTAGATTTGGTACCCTGCGACGCGAGGTCGTCCCCACACCCGATCGTGTCCAATGCCTATCCAATGTGGACCTGAATTGGACGTGAAGAAACGAACAACGAAAACAACGTACCTCTAGAGTGGCGGCATGAACTACGCCCGCCCGGGAGCTGTTTTGCCCGCGGAGTGTGGCGTCTACGATAACGAAGTCATTAAAGCCATGGTGGAGGAGAGAGAGCGCTGCGCCAAGTCCTGCTGGACCGGCACCAACGATGAGGACGGTGGTGCTATCGGGAAGAGACATGTTGTAGAGGGTGTGGATGGAGAAGTATGGGGACACAGTCAAGATTGTACGGCCTTTTATGCATCATAGACCGAGTCATCGATGCAGAAGGAGCTTGCAAAGTACCGTTCCGGGTGCACCCGATCCATGTAGATAGCATATGACAAATTATGATGACACCAGGAAGACGCAAGCCTGTTGCACTGCCCCTTGGGATATTCCCTCCACGTACCTTGGATGACTCCGTCCCGTCGAACACGCATCACATCCGATGGTCGGTTACTAGTATTTGGATGTGGGATGATCAATGGGCCACACGATTGATGACTGATGCCCTCGTCGGACAGTCAATCCGATGGGCCAGCATGCGGCTGCCAAGTCGAGCAGATTCGAATGATAGTACGATGATAGCTGCGTCAGAATTCTAGTACCACTGGTAGAAACGACGTCACTTGGCATTCCCGATTTGCATGTCTCCAACACTACACAAGACTTGAAACCAGCAATCACACAGACGAGCATCACACGGCATTGTGGATGGCACCGTCGCAGGAGAACATGTCCATGACGGACGCGCTCACGGTACCGCTGACGTCGGTCACCACACTCTCCAACACCCTCTTCCAGTCCCTGTCCTCTCCGCACCCACATGGCAAGCCCAGCGTCGCACCACCGCCCCTCTCCGCTTTCTCCAACGCCGAAGCGTCCCTCGCGCGTGCACTGGCGGAAACAGCCGCGCACCAGAGACGACAGAAACGGATCGAGGAGCTCATCGCAGAGATCGGCGTGCTGGAAGCGAAATGGCGCTGGGTCGTCGAGCGTGTCGAGCAGGGGAAGAAGGAACTGGAGGGCGTGGTCAAAGAGGGCGAGGAGAGGATCGAGGGGATACGCCAGGCGAAACAAGGTGAGCAGATAACTTCTACGTTACGGCCAGGACGTCTAAGAGTACATGTCCTGTAGCGTCGATACCCTATCCTGAATTGCTCGCGTACGCGCAATCGATCAGTGCGTTCACGTCTGCGCCGCCGAACATGCCCGACCCAAACGCTCCACTAAACGCGGTGCATGGTACACCCGTTCCCCTGTTCTTCCCGCCGTTCCCAAACGAAGAAAAGATGAGGAGGGGCAGATTGAATGTCGAAAGGCCACTCGGAGGACTTGGAGAGAGTCACAGCGTCAAACGTGAGCGCTTTCGCGATCGTTTGATTGGTCGACCCGTCATGTTATTTGTCCTGGCAGCCCGATCACCGTCGCCTAAGCCGACGCAACCGACGCGCGACCGGCCTGGCGTCAACCCGTACCGACATGAAGTGCGGACGCAAACGCAAACAGTCTTTGACCTGGACTTGGATCTCAACCCAGACTTGTGATCGACTCTGTTATGTGGGAGTAGCTGTGATTACATAACTGTCGCTATACTGTCGCCATACTCGTCCGACGGTATCTGTATCATCCCTGCCTTTCGTTTTTTTATTGCTCTAGTTATCAAATGGCCGGCTATTTCTCGAACCACTCCCAGTCTCAGACCCGCTTCAGTTCGACCCAGCAACCTCAGACCACAGCAGCAACCACCCACCAGGACGCTCCCAAACCACGTCTACCCGCCAGCCGCCACTTCTCCACCTCTCTAATGAACCGTGATCCAGAGCTTGCACTCACCAAGACGACCAGCTCCTCTCCGTCATCGGGCACCGTACACCCTCTGCGGAACACGTATGTTCGTGCTTGCATCCATCTCCCTTCTCCGTGCTTACTCTCCTCGATCAACATCATCCCAGCTGGGTCTTCTGGTTCCGTCAGCAACGCGCCCCAGGAAACAAGATCACGAATTACGAGGAAGGGATCAAAAAAATCGCCTCCTTTTCCTCTGTCAGTCTCTCAGTCTCCCTTGCACCCGTCTCCCTCACATCTTTCCCTCTCTCTCAGGTCGAGTCCTTTTGGTCCTTGCACACGCATCTCTCTCCACCCTCTTCCCTCATACCCACCACTGACTACCTCTTGTTCCACGCCGGCGTGCGCCGCCCCGTATGGGAAGATCCCCTCAACCGTGCGGGCGGAAAATGGATCATCCGTCTCAGAAAGGGCGTTGCGGATCGTGTATGGGAGGATCTCGTCTGTGGCGTCGTGGGTGACATGTTTGAAGAGTGTGGAAGGGGTCGTGTCAAGACTGACAGCGATGGTAACGGTAACGGTAACGGCCATGGCAACGAGGACGACGAGGGCGAGGAGTGGCCAGAGATCTGTGGGTGCACGATCAGCGTCAGACAGAGCGAGGATATCATAGCGGTCTGGAATCGCGTCGAGGCAGACATGAAGGTGCGCGAAAAGATCAGGTGGGTGCAACGCCGTCACTCGTCTCGGTCGGCGATTGGTCTTACGACCATCGATTAGGGATACGATACGCGTAGTCCTCGATCTGCCTCCATCTACGATAATGGAGTACAAATCGAACAACGGTATTTTGTTTCGCTTTTATCGATACTGTTATCGGGCTAACTTGGCGTACTTGTTGCAGACTCGATGCAGGACAAGTCCTCATTCCGCAACTCTGCTATTGAACGCACGCCCCTAGCCCCCTGACTCGTTGGCTACCAGCTGGGGCTGGGTCTTATGGTAGCCAGTGTCAATTACTTGGTGGTGATCCGCTTCCTGTCCTCTTCTCGGACCCGAAACTACTCGGTCATTTGCGCGAACATGATGAAAACAGATTGGAGTCTGTCCGAGATGTACAAAGCAGCGTTCCCGACGGGGCAATGATCACAATCATTGACATTCTTCGAGGTCATATAGTGAGCGGTGGGATGAATGATATGAAACAAGCTGACGAGAATACAACACGACACAACAGAACCCTTGAACCCTTGGGCCATTCAAGCATGCGCATGCGCATGACTTCGCAAATCATAAATTCTTTTGCCATAGTAGACACCCGCACCAGCGCTGGTAAGGGCCAGCACGATGGGAACAGGCCCCTTGGTGATACGGGGGAGTGAGGACATCAACAAAAGTGCGGAGGCGCCTGTTCGACGATGCCGGAATCAATAAACTGGCCCTGGTAGTGAGAGTGCCTTACCAAGAGCGCCTTCGATTCCGTTCGGTGCACCCTTTTTAATTTGCTCTGCGCTCCAGAGGTAGAGCGCACCGACGCTAGACACGACGCCATATGGTGAACAACCGAAATAGAGTGTACGCGGGAGAATAACCCACCCAACGCCAGCTATGAGGGAGGGGAGCGAACGCGTCCGAAGATAACCCGTAAATCCACCGGTGATGCACAAGGCGCCCACCGCGTACGCTGGGATGGCAGACTGCGGAACTGGCATGTTAGTTCTACAGTATTCGCAGGTTCGAATGAGCTTGCCATGGTATGCTGGATATTTCAAGTAGGCTTACAGAATCGATACAAGTTCGGTGGCGGAAGGAACGAGAGAGGGCTTGTGAACGTCGTGTGGGGAAGGGCAACACCGGACGGGGCGTGTGATCACGGTTTCGTTATGTTATGCTACATTAGTCACTGCCACCTCAGGGCAAACATTCGAATGGCCCTTCCCCAGAAGAACGAGGAATACGGTACGAAAGAATATTGGTGAGCCCGCACAATTCTATACTACCTTCGGATCATCTAATCGAGTAGGAATTTGAGATACTCCACGTATGTTCTTGTCGTGTCCAAACGAATCATCTGACAGCGCGATAGAGAAGACCCAGGCACCTCTTTCGACTGGTTTAAATCCTACGCCGATCTTGCTACCCACATCCGTCCGTTGATACCTGACAAGTCAGCCAGGATATTGATGCTCGGATGCGGAAACTCAAAGTTCTCGGAAGACGTAGGCAAACGATCGTTTGGAACCTGGGTCATGCGACGTTGACCCATTCCCACTATCGGTCGGTATAGATGTGGGAGGACGGCTACAAAAACATTGTCAACATTGACGTTCGTCGTTTTCTACATCAAATGACGATGTGCTTCCCTTCTCACGCTTCTGTAGTATTCGGCGGTCGTCATCGAGCAGATGCGAGCGCGGTATGCAGCGTCACACCCGGATATGGAGTGTGCGTACTTGATATTGATCGATGCTTTCCAATGTGTCTCGAGGGGTTGGCTCATGACTTTCCACTGCAGGGCACGAGATGGACGTCCGCGCTTTGTCGTTCGAGGATGCTTCGTTCGACATCGCAATCGATAAAGGTAGTCATTCTCCACGGGTTTTCTCCCAAGTCGTGTAAAACATACCCCGCACAGGGACCATGGATGCGATGATGACGTCGTCTACCTCTGTTTGGGTTCGTGCACGTCCAATGTCGTTTTCATCACCAGACTCACTGGTGGAGCGTGCAGGATCCTCCGGAAGACGTCATCAGGGACTGTACTGCAGAAGTATCCGAAGTACTTAGGTGTGCTTCATGTCCATGACGTCTTCCATGACTGAAGAGTTCACCGTATTCCTTCGCAGGGTCCTCCGACCATCTGGCACCTTTCTCTACATCACGTTTGGTCAACCTCACTTTCGCCGAAGATTCCTCATGGGTCCGCATTCTTCTGGAATCAAACTGGACATAAAAGAACTAGGAGAATCCTTCCATTATTATATGTACGTATTGCGTAAAGTGACCTAGCCAGGGCCGTTACGGAGGCTTGCGAAATTATCTATACTTTGAATGATCGTAGATGGCGCCAACCACAAAATCTATAAGTCATACAGACTCGGACTACTGCAGCTCCAAGACTGCCAACTGACATCTCCATACACTACTACGATAGCGGACCACTCCGACTGCGAACTTCTTGAACATCTCGCGGGCCTTTGGAGACCTGCTCAATATTTCGACAACCTCTCAAAGGTGTCTGCGGTCGTCTTCACCAGGGCGTTCAACACATCCAACTTGGATGTCCTATTACGGGCTGCCATGATTGATATTTGATCGGTCGTCTCGCCGGCCAGCTCTTCCTTGTACAAGGAGAGTACGTCACTAAAAACGACAATACGAACAGAGTCCCAAGTTAAAGTCTCGAAACGAGAAGGACGCACTTTGCATTATTTAAAAGAGCACCATTCCTGGCAACGCCTGGATATAGTCTTTTGTGGGGATCTCGGGGGTATGGAAAGCGGGACAACCGTGCTCCAAAGAAGCATGAACTTCGGCCGAAGTACCTACTCCAAATGGAAAACATCAGTGTGCAGACCTCGATCACCCACTTGCAAAAGTCAAATTGGTCAAATTGGTAAATGCCAAATGGCAAACTGCGATTGTAATTTCTTCCGAGTCCATTGTTGAGTAGTGACAAGTCAAACATACAAACTAATGTAGCTTGAATCAAAGATTTTCATTGACTTCATCTTACTTCCTGGTGAATATGGATATGAGACTGCAGAGTTCCTTGCATTCACGCAGCACATCCAATATCACATTACAGGCGGTCTTGTATACATCTCGGACTACCAAGGTAAGCAATTCACTGTCGCTTTCTATAACTACATGCTAACGCACTCCCATAGGCAGTACAACTGTACTCACGGATCCTCAGATCTTGACTCATCCGTATGTACCACCGATTCTCTCATATTCTGATAACACTTAACAGGCGTTTGACTTACTATGCAGGAAGGTAAACGCAGGCCGGCGTCGACCCCTGTTTGGCAAAGGAAATTTAGAGCGGAGTGTTGAGATGTTTGAGAAAGAGCATGTCTGCAATGAGTATTGCAAATGGCCTGGGTTTCAGCTGGAGGAGTTTGCTGGCGAAGTGGGCTCAGGTAACACATGATCGCTAGGCATGGATTTGGAGATAGTACTTCAGTAGCATCTTGGAGCCTCATATAAATGTCTTTGAGCTTGTGGACGGGGGTCACCTGCGCTACCCATTGCTATACAATGTATCTCTCAACTCGAGGGTCAGCGGGTGTTTGAGTTTCTTGAGGTGAGCACCTCTGGTCTTCTTTGCCTGGGCGTTCACGTTGGTGCAGTGGATTTGGGAAGTCGGCACATTGATCCAGATGTTTAATAGATGCCATGGATGGCCTAGGTGCGTAATCCGTCATCCATTCATAGCGTTGGCACTGACTCGTATTATCTACAGCCAGCGGTTGTGTCTTGATTCGTTTTGAGTCACAGTGTGCGCCACTTGTTGTGCCACCTTTCTGACATCGTAACCCATATGTTTGGGTGCTATTTGCGCTGCTTTTGCGCTCCCATTCGCCTTTTTCCTGTCTCGGTCTGGCTTGGCTGCCCCAATCATCTGGAGTGGCGTGATATCGACTTTGTGCATTCGGATCGACGATGCGCGTGTTGTCGACACGTCTGGGATAGTAGGGAGGTGCTGTGGATGGCTGTGGTACATCTGTCGTCGAACGTTTGCGCCGTCCGTGCTGGGTTGACTGGCTGTCAGCCAGCATCCTCGAATTGACTCGTTTCGAGTGGGCGCGCGCGTCGCTCATTTCGCCATCCATCTGCTATCGATCCCCATCGCACACGACGCCATCCGCATCGTTTCTGCGCTTCAAATCGCGCTTGACCGCTCTCGACGCCTTCTGGACCTCAATATGGCCTTCTGGGCCTTGACGTTGACGTAGCACGTTCGTTTCGACGAAGCGCTCGGTTCTAACGTCCACAGGGTGTTCCTTGTGAGTTATGGAGCCTCTCCATACCGTAGCTTCGCCGCCTGGGTTGTCTAGCTTGTCTGGAACGCTCTGAGGTGAGTTTTCCTCCACCTCGCACTCTGGGCATTCTCTGATGCGTTCTGACGCGTTTGACAGCTTCTTCGGCTTGTCCCTGGTGTCCTCGGCATGGGTAGATGTTCACGTCGCATCTGCGTTGTTGCCAGTACGTGTTTCATCGGAGGTCGCTGACACTTCTCTCTCCCCCTCGAGCTCGACATCTGGGATTACGTGCGCTGCGTTCGCAGTGTCGGCAGGTCGCTCCCTAGGGTCCTTTACATGTCCTGGTGCACCTGACGCGTCTGCTTCGACTCCGGTTGGTCTATTTTCGGGGCTCACTAACTTTATCCTCTCCCCCTCGAGCTCGATGCTTGGGGGTTCTCTCGTGCAGTTGGCTGCGTCTGTGGGTCTGTCTGGTGGCTCCGGCGGTTCAGGTAAGTCCATTAGACCGTTTTCTGGTCGGTCTGAATGCTGACTTGTCCGCCTTGTAGCTAACGACTTCAGCATGACTCGCTGTGAGTCATTGCTGGTGCCGTTTATTGCGCTGTTGTCGCTGTCTCATCGACTGTCTCTGCCTCCCCCCTGGACCTCTCGGTGCTCCAAACCTTTGATTCATTTAGCTACATTAGTTTGTATGTTTGACTTGTCACTACTCAACAATGGACTCGGAAGAAATTACAATCGCAGTTTGCCGTTTGGCATTTACCAATTTGACCAATTGGACTTTTGCAAGTGGGTGATCGAGGTCTGCACACCGACGTTTTCCATTTGGAGTAGGTACTTCGGCCGAAGTTCATGCTTCTTTTGAGCACGGTTGTCCCGCTTTCCATACGGGGGGAATATCACGAAGACGAACGCTGCGGCAGCAAGCATTGTCCGCTGGTATGCAACATAGCGTCGGGCAGCGCTAGAGATCTATATACAGAGATCTCGCAGGCGTCCTTGACGGGCAAAAACTAGTCTGGTCACCAGACTAGCTTGGACAGTGCAGTATCCGAAGCATGCCTGACGGTCGTCGGGGCTGAAATACTACTTGTTTGTATGCTGTTAGTCTACCTTTTCGAGTGTGCGACGAGAAGTAGGGTGTCTGGGTACAGGGCACCCCTTGGGGCATCCTCCCAAGACTGTCGTGAATAGTGAAACAGTCATACATGTACAGCAGCCAACCGGATCAAGCCGTGCCGTCGCCCCCATAACCCGGATAAGAACCATTTAGAGCTAAGTTACACTGGTAGTGGCTGTCACTCCCGAAATGCAACGCAAAATAGTCCCAGCTAATCTGAGCGGGAAAGCGTGGTCCCCGAAGCCTTCAGGAAGGTCATCTTCGCCCGGTCTAGTCCTTTGCAATTCGGGATGATCAACGAACGACCAACAGTTAGCTCATCAATAGGCGGAGAAATGGAGGCACACGCTGTTGTACCGAACCAAGCAGTAGGGTTGTCTCTCTGTGCTTGTTTGTCAGGCTTCTTTTGATGTTGTCATTCTGATGCACTTCAAGGACCTGCATTATGGCGTGCCCTGCAAAGCACCCTGATTGCCATAACAGATTCAAGCGGAACCTGCGGAACGAAAGCCCTCATGAATGCGAAGGCAAGTGACCACAAGAGTGGACCTTATTGATGATTAAAACCACCGCGAATCTACCTTATCAAAACAAGAACTTGACATTTTTGTAGTATGCCAGCAGGGGATTTTCCCCATTTCTGAGTCGTGTCTTGTCTAGCTCGCCATAAGTCTCCATGAACTCTGCGTGGGTAAAAACGCTACTTCTTCTTTCTCCTACGGGCAGTCCACTTGCGGACTTGACACCATCGAGTGGCGTGCGGCGGGAAGACGGAGAGAAGAAGTCCGACTCGAGCGAGAGGGGAGATGTGCCTGTCGCGAAGGGTGACAGACGCGCACGTTTCAGATCGAGGGCATCATCACCGGTACCGACCGGCTGTTCGAGGATGTATTCGTACATGTCTCGCAGCTGCTCGAAGGCGGTAGGAAACAGGATGTCGAAGTAGCCCTGGCGAACGAAGATCGTTTTGCAGGGTACCATTGTCCCGCGCACGCTCGTCTGTACAACGGGCGCATTTATACCTGGGACTGCGTCAGGTAGAGTGGAGAAGTCTGTGAGAAGTAAACGATGACGAGGGAAATGCGTGCGGAGCAGACGAAGAAGAAAAAGCTGGCGCGTAGGTATGTATTCTGGGGGCGATAGATTTGGTGCAAAGGGAAGGGTCGAAATTGCTCTTCTCAGTGGGGATATGCGCAGGTACCACGGTAAAGGGGGTCGACGTTTTATGCGTTGACGAAGAGAGAGGAAGGATGCAATGAGGGTGTCGGTGATGCTTGTGTAATACGGTGTAAATTCGCCCTCCCCGTCGACGGCGACCATGCCCTGGAATGGCTCCAACGTACGAATATCGTATCGCACGAGATCATGAGCAAAATTGTCCACGACTTCAGTAGCAAGGATATAGCACGGTGCGTGTTCTGTCTTGGTCCAGGAAAAGACACTCCGGTGCTCGACGTTCGCTGTGCGCTGTCCATGGCCTGCGCGACGCAAACGGGTCCGTTGAGCTTTGGCAAGCGGTGCACTGATTTCGATGATGGTGTAGACTGTGCGATCATAGACTTCGGGATAATGTGTACGGAGATGGGCCAGAATGTTCAATGCCAGAGTACCGTTCCCAGCTCCAAGCTCGTAAATCTTGAAGTCTTCGTAAGGGAAGTATTTCAAGAGATATTCGGACACCAGACACTGAGCAATGGCTTGACCGTACCATGGCTGAATTCACTTTGAGGGTGGAAGGGACAAAGGGTGAGCCCAGACACACCTTGAATAGTTCAGTAGGTGTATGCCAAACTTGCCTGCCAGGGCCATCAGTCTCTGACAAGCTGCCACAGTCTACATAGCGGCGTGCGACAGCCGCCTCGAACTGCGTAATGTCTTTGAAGCTGCTGAAGTCGAATCCTTCGTTTTCCTCTCCAGGCGCTGTGAAGATGGTAGCCTGCTTGGAAAAGTAGCCATAGTGCGGATTGTAGAGTGCGTCTTCGATAAAGTCGCGTACGAGCATGCGGACGCGTGTCGGCGGAGCAGTAAAAGACTTCGCCAAGTCATTGGAAGTGACGAGTGGATAAGAAAAGTACTCCTGGGGGACATCTGTAGAAAACACGACTTCAGGGTTGAAGTTGAACTTTTCCTTGTCAATTTTACGAGGCGGCGGTCTGTCTGACCAAGGGACCGAAGTCGTGAAATAAGCCTTGAGGTATTGTCGTCGTTGACAACAGTGTCGAGCGTGCCTCAGTGTTGTCGGGAGCATGGACGAGCGTGAACCTCCAGCGGAACGGGAAGACCAAGTCGGATGCGCTGCTCCGACGTCACGATGTCAAGTTGCCATTCACATCTAATCGGCCGTTGTGTCCTAACCACGCTTACTTATTCAACATTTTGTCGTTCTAGATCCTCTCAGTCAAGATGGATGTCGAACGCAGTGTTCGCTCTTGGATGGCCTCCGAAAAAGACGCCGAGATCGAGAAACTCATCGTAGGCATGTACCTCACAGATTTCATCTTCTACCCATTGTCATTGTCTTCAGGCATTTCGTCGGACAGTATCACAGTTCTTGAGATTGTTAAGTCACTCGCCGAGTACTTAACATCGGAGGAGGATGGCCTGCGGACCAAAGGTGCGTCTTTCAGCCGCGTCAGGTGAAGCTCGTCTTATATGCAGTAGGCGTGCAGATACTTTCCTTAGTGATCGAACGTTGTCCTAGGGATAAGCTCAATAGACAAGCAGGTATGAGCGTCTGGAGAGGCTCCGCTTGGCATTCCTGACAATAACACGTTCAGTCCGAGTTCTGACTACATTCTATTGCTCCAAGCTGGAGGACACAGATACGATTACGCCGGCACTCAGCGGATTGTCTCACCTCATCACCCTCCCATCTTTCTCATCTCTTGAGGTACCTGATGTACTTTTCGCGTATGTCTCACTCCCGCGCCTCCCGTATACAATTCATATCTCTCGTTTAGGATCTTTCAGCATGTCAAGATGAAATCACTGGTACAACCTACCCGTTTGTTTGTCTACAACATCATAGATACTCTCGTAAACACCTACCGGGACCAGCTTAAAAGCATGGGGGAACAATTTCTCTCAAATTATGCGGTGCTAGCAGCTGATGAAAAGGATCCCCGTAACCTCCTTGTCGCGTTCAAAATTGCCTGCGTAATTCTGACTGACTTTGATATCTCGAAGCATGTCGAGGTAAGTACGCGACTTAGAGATGACCATCGAAATCATGGATGTTACCCTTACGAACCAGGCCTATTTCGACATCATCTTCTGCTACTTCCCAATTACCTATCGTCCTCGCCCAGACGATCTACAAGTAGTCGACGTCGATGACCTCATATATTCACTTAGGTATGTTTGGTGTTTCATGTTGCTAGGCTCCAATTTACCTGTGAACCGGGGCGGAATGTGCCACTGGGACACCTCCGGACAGAACATGCCTCAGTGCAACCCCTGCTTTCGGGTACCTTGGCATGACTTTCTTTCTTGAAAAGCTTGCGATTGGATCACCACTAATCAAGGTCCGTGTTTCCTACGATAATTATTGTCAAGTGACATAGTTGCATCATGTGTAGCGGGACGTTCTCCAAACGATGGCCATTTGTCTTCCTGTTTACGGGATTAACACGACGAGGGAGTTTTGGCGGGGTATTTGGAGTGCGTTGAAACTAGAGGTATGTGTCTCATCGCCGCACACTACATTAACGGACCATGTTTGGAGATCTTTCAACCAACGGATTCTTTGACTGAACAAATGGCTTTGGATACCCTACGCACCTTCGTCCATGTACTCTTGTCTAGTTCATCGGATGGTACCGACGATACTACTGATACAGTGATTCGAACGATTCGTTCAGACTCTCTCGAATCCATTGGGGAGCCGGAGAAAGCTCAAGCGAAGGCAGGAATAAAAGTCTTGCGCACGCTTGTCAGTGTACCCTGTACGTCGTGCTAGCCCTCTTGATGGTGCGCTGATAATAGGAATTGATTCGAGGCTTTTCAGCGAAACTAGGAGATGATGTGATCAATGACACGATCGAGAAGTTAATTACACTATTCCATGATCCGAGGGAAGTGTCCAATCGCGCAACAGTCATCATACTCTTGACCAATCTCCTAAGCGCCCTCGTACCTTTAGCAACTGGAGAACCATCGATAACGACAGAGCGACCATTAAAGGATCTTCCTCCACTTAGTTCTTCTCTGATATCCCATAAAGATGTTATACTTGGGGTGCTGATCGTCGGATTGAAGTCCTCCGCGACACGTTTGCCTGCAGTGCGCGGGCTCTCAATTCTTATACGTATTCCAGCATTCCTGACAGACACAGAGCTGGGATACATAGTTGTCGAGACGGGCCAGTTTATTAAGAAGGAGCCTGACGAAGTCGAAGATGTTAGGTACGTACCCTTGTCAGAAGTATTTGCGTCTCGCTTTCTTCCAGATGATACTGATGTTGCTTCAGTAATGATGTCCTCTCACTACTGTCTTCAATTGCCCTCACAGAACCGCACTATCTCGCGGATCAGACACTTCCCTCGCTGCTCGCCATGCTACCAGAACAAGCTCCTTCCAGAGATGCTCTATCCGAGCGTACAGAGTATTGGCGTACTCTTTGTGTCTTGAGCAAGCTCTGCATACAACCAACTCTGTTTGAAACTCTAGTTATCCGACTTACAGCCAAACTGGAGCTGCTTTGTTCTCTGTCTGTGTCGCAGGGGGTTTCACCTGGAGAAACGACGGGGGTCAAAGGTACCGAGGGTAGTGCTGCGTACGCGCATGCACTTCTTCTGACCCTCGCAAATACGCTCTCAGCGAAGGTCAGCAAAATACCACCTGATTCAGACGTCCCCAAATATGTCGACTGGCTACTTTCGCACCTTTTCCGGCTTTTCTTGGGGGCTGCGGTCATAAGCGAACGGCAGATCTTTCAGGATCAAAGGCTGCTGCATGTCGGCGCACGAATTGTGAAGTTAGTGGTCGAAGCACTATCTACCGAGTATGTTATCTATCCTCTCATGTGCTCGTACATTCACGACCCCGCGTAGACAGCAACAAGGGTTCATTGATCGAATGAGCTCTGCTTTCCTTCACGGTCAAGTTAAAGCTATCACCGGAGGAGAATTTTCTCCGTTCACAGAGGAGTTCAGACCCTTTCACGTTAGTATTACTAGTTGTTTACTTTAACCGGATATTGATCACTGTACAGGCTGATGCTAGTGCACTACAGCGAGAAACAATCATTCTTTTCGCAGCTGCACATATTCCCATCCGCAAAGAGGTACGCACTGTCCTACATGATTCGTATAAATGCATTTTTAGTCTTGTCTCTTTAGGTGTCTGTAATGAAGAATTCAGGGACTAATGGACACCTGGTCCTATCAGCGTTCCTCAGGGATCTTGTTCGGTGGTGCAATTTACCCACATGTACTACATTACAGAGGGAAGCAGCATCCGAGCTGTTTGCGACATTGGTGAATAAATACGCGGATGGTGCGTCTCGTTTAAACACAGCGGTGAAATGCTTTGACGTAACTTGTCCATGGAGACCTTTCCGATTTTCTGGATGAAATCCTAACAAGTTACTTCCCAACCACTCTCAACAACCCTGCCATCCCTCCTGGAGTACGGTGCAAGGCCATAGACAACTGGGTTTGGGTAAGATTACAGTTGGATCGCTAATCTGTCTTAATTTACTGAAATTGGGTCAAGATAAGCAGAGGCTTGGTGGTCCAGTCCCATCCATTGGCGTTATCCTTTGTCAACTCCCTGCTTGCTCTTCTTGATGACGAAGCCGTAGCCTTAGATGCGGCCCGCGCATCTGGGACATTGTTCGCAGACGATGGAGTCTTAATTAAACGCAACGGTGCTGTACTTAAGGTGAGCAAAACCTGCACTGGGAATGTTTGTTGCAGGGTGTTCTCACTTCGGCAAATTAGATTCTCTATGTTCAGAAATATTTCAGTGTCGTGTTACCAAAGGTGATAGACGGCGCGAACAAAGTTGATGGTGTGTCGTTCAATGTCCTCCTTGTCACATCACTATCTGACGAGTGGACCTAGGGACGAAGCGAGAAACAGCTTATCTCGTTGCTCTAGCGTGTCTCGTCAATGCAGTTCCGAAGTCATTGTATGGAGTGCAGATGCCCGTTGTGCGTCCATGCCCCATAAGGCGTCTTTTTGACCCACTTATGAGATTGTAGCTGATGCCGTTACTGCTCCGCGGACTCAAAGTTGCAGATCCTGAAGTACTCTGGCGAATCATAGAGACATTCTCGAATAATATTGGCATTTTTTCGGATGACAAGTCATTGTCTACGTACGCCTCCACCCTCGTAACCACCCTTCTCAAATATTGCATAGTTGCGGACATGCCCGAATATGTGAGTGACGGCGTCTGACACGATCTTCCGTCTGTACGATGACAATTTACAGAGAGTTCGTGTGGCAGCATTGAAATGCGTCGGACTACTGCCTGGTGCAGTACGCTACGACTTGCTTCACCCTTACAAGTCGCGCGTTTTGAAAGACCTCGGAAGAGCATTGGATGATCCCAAGAGGGCTGTGAGAAAAGAGGCAGTAGATGCTCGGTTCGTCCTCGTCTACCACTCATTTGTCTCGATTACTGACGACGCTCTGACTTGCTAGGACGAAATGGTGAGTCGTCTACGTACAAAGGTGAATCAACTGACCATGGACTGGACAGGTACAAATATAGTGGTTAAAGCGCTCCTCTGTCTCACAAGGGAACTAGGAGGGACAAGAAAACAAAGGCAAAGTAGGCCATAGATAGGAACAATTACCGTGTAATGCACGCCCAACGACTGGAGCAATCAAATCAAGTCCTCAGGGGCTATTAACGACCAAATTTGTCTCTTTCAATCGCCGCTTGAAATAGCGGGCGGGGATCGGCAAAGCGGCCAAACCTCACTCTGACACTGTTCTGAAGGTTTGTCTCTACCAGAGCCATCATGTGGGTTAGTATTCTCAAGCCCTTTAGGTATCCGACTTGGGCTGATCAATTAATTGGTAGACTGAACATCGCAATCCTGAAGGACGGACCTACTGGTTCAACACAGCAACCAGAGAGAGCGTTTGGGAAAAACCAGATGGTAAGCACCCATCATTCAACTGGTCGATCACCATCAACCATCTCATAGATCTTAAAACCCCTTTCGAGGTTTGGGATTTCCTTCCCAATTTGTAATTTTTGCTTGACCTTTATATCGCAGCGCGCCCTGACTCAGACGAAATGGAAGGAATATTTCTCCGGAGGAAGGAAGTACTATTATAACGTGCGCCCTATCCATCTGTTTCCTCTTGCAGCTCAACACTTATTCACATGTCTACCTAGACGGAATCAAAAGAATCCAAGTGGGACATGCCAGACGAACTTCTACTTCTCCTCGAAAAGGTAGAGAAGGAAGCCCAGGGCAGCCAACTCGTGTTGGCCAGTAGCGTGTACAGCCACTTTTATGTTGCCTTGGTCTGTGTTGATTTTCTTTCTAGACCTGCTGTATCTCCAGCTGTCGCCCAAGCTTCCACTGCCCCGGTCACTGCAACCCCTACTACCCCGGCTTCGACGACCCTCGCAAATGGCACCGTATCTGTCCCTGGCTCAGGCCTCCCATTCTCTTCGGGCAGTGTCCTTCCCGCGCGACCAAACCTCCCTGATGATCCGTTGATTCCACACAACGGCTTTGCAACCTTCGAAGAGGGCGAAAAAGCGTTTATGCATTTGTTGAGGAAAGCAGGCGTAGATGCGGATTGGAGTTGGGATCAAACTATGAGGGCTATCATCACCGATCCTTTGTATAAAGCGCTGAATACACTCGCTGAGAAAAAAGCAGCCTGGCAAAAGGTTAGTGTTAATGTTTCTGATACTGATTACTTTTCATCCTTGCGTCCGCCATCGACGGAACACTGACGAGTAATGTCACAGTTTACTGATGGACTTCGTGCGAAAGAGGAAGAAGAGAGGGAATCCCGATTATCCAAGCTACGTCCTGCAATAAGGAATATGCTCAAAGGAAACCCCAACGTCTTTCATTACACGACATTTTCCACAGCTGACAAGCTCTTCTCACAACATCCCATATGGCAGCAAGCCAAGCTCGAAGCAGAGAGAAGGCTCATATTTGAAGAGTATGTCTCTGAGCTCAAACAACGTGAGGTGGTGCGTACTTGATCAGATCCCGCGTGTTCTCTATTTCGCTCATCGTATTGACCGTTGAGAATAGCAAGAGACCAGGGCAGCTCGGGCACGCAGTATATCTAAAATCGTGACCCTTTTTAAGGATCTAGGCGTCGATGTCCTTACACGATGGCGCAGAGCCCACGAGATGGTCATCGAATCAGAAGAGTGGAAAGGCGATGAAGAATTGCGAAAGCTTCCCACACTGGACATACTTCTGGCGTTTGAAGACTATAGTCGAGTCAAAGAACGCGAGTTTGAGGAACAAATGCGGCGCGCGCAAGTGGATAAGGTCCGCACAGAAAGGAAAGCACGCGAAGCATTCAAGGTAAATAATGCTGTTACCTTTTCACATGGCATGGATTTAATCTGACACCCAACAGGCTCTCCTTCATGAACTGGTCGATGCAGGCAAGATTAAGGCGCGCTCGAAATGGCGTCAGGTCTACCCTACGTTCGCTTCAGATGAGCGCTATCTCAATCTTCTGGGAAGACCTGGTTCCAACCCATTAGAACTTTTTTGGGATGTTGTGGACAAACTCGACCAAAATCTGGACGCACAAATCACCATCGCCGAGGAATGTATTCGCCGAGTAGAAGTTCCAAATGAGTCCCCCGAGGATGCGGCCAAGGTCGCTACAGTTACCCCGCAGTCGACACTGGAGGAGTTCGTGAAGAGGGTGAGAAGGGATCCTGAGTCAGGCAGGAAGTTGAATGACCAGGATCTTCAAGAAGTATTCCGTTGTGTACGTATCTTCAACTCGACTGATTTTCGTCGCTCAACCACGTATCAGTTGCACGATCAAGTGGTCAAGAAGCAGCAAGAGGAGAAGCGCCGTTATGAACGCAGGCAAAGACACCTCCAAGATGATTTGCGTTATGCACTCAAGAAACTCTCCGACCCCATCGATATTAACATGCCGTACGACGCTGTAAGTTTTACTGCTCATGTATACATATCTCTTTTAATCCATGCAATTCCCTGGATGTTCCTAGGTCATGCCTTTCATCGAGCATCTGCCAGAATACAAGGCCATCGAGGACGACGAAAGCCGTCGTGCTGCCTTTTCCAAGTTTGTCAAGAGGCAAAAAGAGCGCCTTCGGGAAGCTGCATCAGAAGATGGGGCATCTACCACGAGCAGGAAGCGTAAGGAGCCACCCCGTGATGGTGATAGGGAGCGCGACCGTGAACGCGACCGTGAGCGAGATAGGGACCGAGAGCGCGATCGTGACACGTACCGTGACAAGGGACGGGATTACGAGCGTGACAGGGACCGTGAGCGCGATAGGGATCGCGGCGATCGTGGCGATCGTGACCGTGATCGTGATCGTGACAGGGACAGGGACAGGGACAGGGATATGCGTCGGCATCATCACCGCGTGGACGATCATGACACGTACTCCCGCGACCATGGACACTTCGATAGGGACAAGGACCGAGACCGAGACTATCGGTCTTCTAAACACCCTCGTGACGAGCGAGATGGGAGAGACGATAGACGGCGGCCTCGGCGGAACTCGAGAGACCATGGATACGGGCGTGGGTTCGATGAAGCGCCACCCTATGGAAATGAAGATGACGACGGAGATCGAGGTCGAGAAAAACGTGAACGAAGCAGAGATGTGGGCCGCGATTTATCGAAACATGAAGACCGAGGGTACAGTGAGAGGGCTGAGAAGGTATGTCAATCTGTGCTTCGAGGTGTCAGTTACTGAATTTTTGTTAAGCGGGCAAGATACAACCCCGAAGCCGACGAACCAAGAGAGCATAAGGGTGACAAATCGCGCAGGGCTGAGACTCCGGAGGAAGGAGAGATATAGGGGATATAATGATGTTGGACGTACGCATTGTTCACCCATCCTTTGACCCCGTGACGCTTAGAGTTACTTATCTCGAGAATTGCGCTTCAGGTCCCAATAGCTTTGCTACTTTCTATGCCTATCATCTAACCAAAATCATGTCACTTGCAGCGGTAATAGCCTGCCTGATGAACCGCGTAGGGTGGAGATTATCCCTGCACTCTGTCAACGCTCTGTACGGACTTTTAAGGTCTTATTTTTCGCTTTCTTCAGAGATGAGGCAAACTTATAATACGGTTTTACTTCCCCTATGACTATTTTTTATGGTTTGAACACTCGCAACGCAATGAAAACCAAATGTTGCGTCCAAGTGCGAGGAAGATGTAGGTGAACATTGAGCGATGATAAGAGTTGTTGGTGAGTGAGGCAGACCTGTTGGAGTCTAACCTGGACTTCAGCTTCTCGACCTTGAGTTCGCTCTGCCCCGACTGGATATATGTCCAAGGAAATTGGGTTCCTAGACCACGCATTCCCTGAGTGTTGACGGCAGGATCAGCAGTCGTGTCGTACGAGCACGCACGCGCTGGGGATTTGTCCCGCGCTAACCTTGAGGAAGCTAGACCTTGTACCATGTAGTGTTGTTTTCGTTAGTCCATGTATACTCTGGTCAACCCACCTTGACAAATGATGCCTCGATGACTAAGAATGGTATGCTGCAAGTATTGGGCCACACGGTTACACTTGCCCACTACTCAGTGCCTCCGCCTCGTCTCTTCGTCGGCACTGTCGAGAAGACGGTAGCCAATCTTGACTCCAAAGTTGTCAATCGTCTTGATGACCGGTTTGACGTACTTGAACAAACGGGTGAAGTTATTCAGCTCTCAGTTCTCAGATACGAGTCTCAGTCCGTTCAAGTCTTGCTGACCTCTATTCGACCTGACGCAAGTCTCATTCGCGGGGCTTGTTGATCCATCTGTTGGAACAACTGGTGCGTGTCCCTCTATTCTCAAAGTTCTACTGTAAACTCGTTGCTAGTGTATACTCGATACCATGCGCTTCTATATCCTAGGAATAGGACCCATCGGCTCCCTCCTTGCCCACCATCTTCGGACAGCACTTCCAAGTGGACATTCCGTGACGCTCATCCACAAGTCCGTTAGTCAAGCACGAACCGCAGCTTCCCTTGGTGGCACAATATCGGTGGAGAACCAGGGCATAGTGCAAACTCGCGACGGATTTGACATGGAGGTTTTCGAGCAGGGAGACCACTCCGGTGCAGGGATACCCATCGACTCCACTCTATCCAGAGACGAGGTCAGAAGAAATTCGCCACCACTCGACAACCCAAGGACCGACCCCATCGAGACGCTCTTCGTCACGACAAAGGCACAAAACACCACGGGCGCCATTTCCCGGATGCTCCCCCGTCTGACGCCGAGAAGCACGATTGTGCTGCTCCAGAACGGGATGGGCATCTACGAAGACCTCGTGCAAAAGCTCTTTCGTAACCCAGAGAGCAGACCTCACTTCATCCTCGCTTCGAACACGCACGGTGCATGGCTCAAGTCGCCGATGCACGTCGTGCACGCAGGCATTGGCGAGATCGAGTTTGGTATCGTTCCGGACAGCCGCGGGCGAGACTTTGAAGCGTCGCTGTCCGACGAGTCCAAGCCGTCGCACGAACGAGAGCTCGGTTTAGACGATATAGCGCGTCTAGGCGACCCGTCTTACGCCGAGTATGCCAGCTTACGGGATACGGTGGCTGTCCTTGGTTCCCTCGACGGGCTAGGCTGCAAGTGGAGAAGAATGTCGGACGTGCAGCTCGCCATGCGCAAAAAGCTCGTCGTCAATGCCGTCGTGAACCCCCTCACGGCCATTCTTGGTTGTCGAAATGGTGCCCTGTTCAAGGACGAGGCATCAAAACGAATGCTCCGGGACGTTTGCACGGAAGCTGCTGCCGCCTTTCAGGCGCAACTAGAAGCTGACACGCAGGCCTTTCTGGGTTCGCTCGCTCCAGATGCGGAGAGGAGTCAAGCTCCCTTGGGCCGAATGCCGCAGGAACTTCAAGCCGACGCGCTCGTGCAGGAAGTCAAACGGGTTGCCGAGCTGACAAGGGGGAACATTTCGTCGACGCTATCTGACATAAGGAAGGGTAGACCGACCGAGATCGCGTTCCTGAACGGGTACCTCGTTCGTCTTGGGAAACAATACGACGTTCCAATGCCCGTGAATTCAGCTCTACTCAATATGGTCAACATGCGAAGTGCTATTCCAATCGACCAGATGCTCTAAGTAGTGCCAACGTCAGGTGTGTCCATCCCCCAGGTACGCCAAAATATTACTGAGTCCGAAATCATGCAGCCTACGAGCTACTTGATGCAACTGTCCATATGATATACTAGCCACCTCTCCACGTATGTCACTCCTCGCTTTCCAGGACACGGGAGCTCATGAACGATAGACTATAAATATCTTGCGTAGAGGTAGCATTTAGATTGCTATAGAGCATTGGATGTCATAGTCCTTTATCAACACAAGCACTGACCCAGTCAGTAATGGATTCATCTTCAGCAGGCTTCGAATGCTGCATGGTTTGATGTCGATTGGCAGACTTTCTTGCTAAAACGCTTCCAACCTCCACTCAGCAATGGCGGTGTAACGACCCTCTTGTTTGTCTTGATAATTCTCGGCCGGGACTGGGATTTCCAGTAGTTTATGAATTCGTGTACTGAAGATTTGGTTTGGAATGTTCGTGGAGCTGCGCGTTAGAGTTGAGGTGCTGCTCTCCATTGCGACACACATTGGGAGAATCAGGGATAACGCTCACGTAGCCAACGTCCAACTCTTGTGAATTCTACGCGTTGTCAATTTTGTGTGGGTCCCACCAAACCATGGTTCACATAGGATAATAGCAAAGGTGTGCTCGCAAACAGTTAACCTGCTTTATTGAGTGAGTCGAAGGACCGTCAGTGGTGTTGTCTAGATGCACGCTAGTGGGAAAATGGCTGGTGAATAAAGTTGCGCTATGTGATGACAAATGGTAATTTTTCTCGCTATGAAGACATGGGGAGGTTGGTGAACTGGATGGGCCCAATGCGTAGACGAGTGTATGGATGCTTGTTCTTGATGGTCTTTTGGTATCCCTTTCTCCGCTTCTTCTTGAAGACCACTTCCATTTTCCCTTTGGTGTGCTCTATCACGGTCGCTTCCACTTTGATGTGGTTGCGCGGCAGGAGTGGATCACCTCGAAGGGTGTATTCACGTGACCCGATTTCATGCAGGTCACGGAGATGGAGGATGTCACCGACACGGACGTCTTTGAGGTGAGGAACGGTGAGGACGTCGCGTGGGGCTAGAATGTACTTTCGCCCAACCACCGAAGCGATGACATATTGAGACGGCTGGGAGCGGATGAGGTTCAACGCGGCGGCGGCGGTGCCCGGCGCGGAGTGGAAGGAGGACGTCGTGACTTGATACGGTCAGTAGGCACGAAAAGGACGATTCCGCGGACGGGCTCACCTTTGTGTAACGTCCGGGAGAGCCAACTGCGAATGTGCCAGGTGGCCATGACAGACGTGCAAAGTCTCATAAGCGTGACAGTGTGACACCCGTTATTCCGCATCACGCCGTCCGACGGTCCGAAGCGATTGGGTCGGCGATTGAAATATCTGATTTTTGGTGTTCACCCGAGAATTCCCTACCTCTCGTCTTCACCTTTGCCTCTCGCGGACAATGCACACAATTGCACTACGAAACTCGGCCCGCAAGGTCGCTTTGGCTGCAGCCTCCAGAGTTCGTTTCCCAAAATTTCCCCCTCGTTTGCACGTCTAACCTTGTCCTCTCCGTCTCAACAGAACAGCGCGCTTGCGTCGCGCACATATGCCACGGCCAAGCCTGGTTTGTACTTTCCGTCGTTCAGGGTATAGCGCGCTTACTTCTGCACTCTTCATGCCCTTCTGTGGTCTCGCTTTTCATTTTACTTGCCGTTCCGCAGCTGCGTCCGAGGTCTCTTCAATATTGGAGTCCCGCATCTCTGGCACGTCCGTCAGTGGAAACGTCGAAGAGACTGGTCGCGTTTTGAGTGCGTCGGTCCCATGCTTCGTTCATTTACCATTTCATGAACCATTTTTTAGGCGTTGGTGACGGTATCGGACGCGTTTGGGGTCTCAAGAACGTGCAAGGTACAGTCTTTCCTAACTATTCCGTCAGGACGTAAAGTAATCGTTGCGCGCAGCCGAGGAGATGGTGGAATTCTCTTCTGGTGTTCGCGGCATGTGCTTGAACTTGGAGGCAGACAACGTCGGTGTTTCCATCTTTGGTAACGACCGTCTCATCAAGGAGGGCGACACCGTCAAACGCACTGGTCAAATTGTCGATGTTCCCGTCGGTCCTGGTCTCCTTGGTCGTGTCGTAGATGCCCTCGGTAACCCAATCGACGGCAAGGGTCCAATTCAAGCCGCCGAACGTCGCCGCGCTTCCTTGAAGGCTCCCGGTATCCTTCCTCGTCGTTCCGTCAACCAGCCCATGATGACCGGTCTTAAGCCAATTGATGCCATGGTTCCTATTGGTCGTGGTCAGCGTGAGCTCATTATCGGTGACCGTCAAACTGGTAAAACTGCCGTCGCCATCGACACAATTCTTAACCAGAGGCGATGGAATGAGGGCAAGGACGAGGAGAAGAAACTTTACTGTGTCTACGTTGCCGTCGGCCAGAAACGTTCCACTGTCGCCCAGCTCGTCAAGACTCTCGAAGAGAATGACGCCATGAAGTACTCTATTATCGTGGCTGCCACCGCGTCGGAAGCTGCTCCGCTGCAGTACCTCGCTCCTTTCTCTGGCTGTGCCATGGGTGAATGGTTCCGCGACAATGGCAAACATGGTGGGTAAACAATTTTCGCAGCGTAAGTGTGCTGACATTTTTGCATAGCCCTTATCATCTACGATGACTTGTCCAAGCAGGCTGTTGCTTACCGTCAAATGTCCCTCCTACTTCGTCGTCCCCCCGGTCGTGAGGCTTACCCTGGTGATGTCTTCTACCTCCACTCCCGTCTACTCGAGCGTGCTGCAAAGATGAGCGACAAGTTTGGTGGTGGATCCCTGACTGCCCTCCCCATTATTGAGACTCAGGGTGGTGATGTCTCTGCATACATTCCCACCAATGTCAGTGTTTTCAATCATCTATCTTGCCATCATTTCATTGTTCGTTCCAGGTTATCTCTATCACGGATGGTCAAATCTTCTTGGAGGCTGAACTCTTCTTCCGTGGTGTCCGTCCTGCTATCAACGTCGGTCTTTCAGTGTCTCGTGTCGGCTCGGCTGCTCAGACGTGAGTAGCTGGATCATGGATTTTTGTGCTTGGCTCACTTTGGACAGTAAGATCATGAAGAAGTTCGCCGGTTCGCTCAAGCTCTACCTCGCACAATACCGTGAAGTTGCTGCTTTCGCCCAATTTGGTTCTGATCTCGATGCTTCCACTCGCTTCTTGCTTAGCCGTGGTTCCCGGTTGACCGAACTTCTCAGTATGTGTTATACTTTTGGGGGAGCGGATCATCCTCACCGTTGGTTTGTAGAACAAGGCCAATACCAACCTCTTCCAATGGAAGTTCAAGTACCCATCATCTACGCCGGTGTTAACGGTCTGGTGAGTTGCTTTTGTCACCTATAAGAGTCTAGTGCCTTATTGCCTTTCCAGCTCGACTCCATTCCCGTCGACAAGATTACCCAGTGGGAAGCCGAGTTTAGGTCACATTTGACTAGCTCACAAACCTCTCTCGTTGAGGAGATCTCGGCCGGCAGTGTTACTCCCGAACTAGAGGCTAAAATTAAGAAGGTCGTTGAAGACCACGTTTCTTCCTTTACCTCGTAGACAGATTTCCCAATGGTACGTCCGCGAGCGTGGGGACGCTGACATAAAAGTATCTCTATCTTGTCGTCCTCATGTCCTGTTATACCTTGGTGAATGCTATCATTATTTCGCAGCGCGCCATCTGTTGGTAAATGAAAAGCGCTCGCGATGCATAGAAGTACTGAATCTGTTGTGTTTCTACCCAATGAGGAATCGACAAGAGAGCAATGGATCATTCCTATATTATTGTATAAAATAGGGTGTCGACCAAAGGACGCGATTTGCTGTCTGACTCCATACATGTGTGTCATTTCGCTCTTCCAAGGGACTCGAATGGATCTATGTCCATAATAGAGACGTTCTATTCCATACGATCAAACTATGCGTCCAAGTAGGGACCCCGATCGTACATGGATCAAGCTTGGGAGGTTGATTGATAACAACATCAAGAGAGACACGCAAACTAAATCTCAGTCTGCATCGTCCAACGCCTCGTC
This sequence comes from Brasilioporus rufonigricans, assembly GCA_038089195.1. NCBI lineage: Eukaryota > Fungi > Basidiomycota > Agaricomycetes > Boletales > Boletaceae > Brasilioporus > Brasilioporus rufonigricans. Next base: position 28,284 of record JBBPKJ010000217.1, read on the forward strand.
CAACTGCTCGTCGTCTTCGTCCTCGTAGAGGTTGTTCTCCTCGTCCATCGATTCTTTGAGCTGCAACGCGTAAAGACGCGGCAAGTCGGTCTCGGTTAGTTCGTGTTCCGTACACACACGAGCGACGGCAAAAACACACCATCTCGAGGAGCTCGTGGCACTCGTTGAGGTGTGCCATGACGATGCCCTGGCCTTCGGGGACGCTCCCGTCGTGCCCGACGAACTTGCCGTCTTTGCGCATCGAGTCGATCTGGTGCAATGCGAGTTGATACTGGATGGGACTCGTCAGGACGTGCGATGGCGTAGGCGTGGAGGACGCACCGGGTAGAGGTCGCGAGGACTAAAGGGGCCTCCGTGTTTGTATACTTCGTTGAGGCATTTCTTGACCGTGGAGAGCTTGTTCGCCTGGGGACGCGGGTCATCAGCGATGGGTGGCGTGCAGAAGATGGGCGAGCAAGTCCTACTATAGGCATCAATTCCTCCGATACGGGTTCGCTCGATGAGAGTAATCGATAGATGAGACCATAACATCGCCTCAAAAGGTAAAGCAAGACCTAAATTCCACGGTTCATCACGGAGCATGGACGAAGGGGAAGAAAATCGCTCACGTATTGTCCTGGCGGACGGTTTCCATCAGCGTCGACGAACTTGCCGTCTATTCGCATCTTGTCTATCTCTTGGAGACTCAGAGAGTAGTTGTAGAGATCCGTTTCTCGAAGGCTCCATCGGTGCGTGAGGACGAGGTTTTCGAGTTCCGCGCGGAGTTGGTTGAGGCGGTCGTGAATTGGCTTGAGTGAGCTAGCTACGTTCTTGGATTCGTCCTGAGCCTTGATCTGTTGCAAGATGTCGAAGCAGTCTTCGAGCAGAGATGAGCATACTGCCTGCGAGGGAGGCACGATGCCGCCTGGTCCGAGAAACTTTCCATCGACGCGCTTCCTATGGAGATGAGGTGTCGATATCAAGTCAGATCATTGTCTTGGCAGACGTAGGAGGGATCAAATACTCAACGAGTCGATCTTTCGGAGCTCTTCAGCCAAAGGCTTGAGCTCGGTCTTGTGTGAACCCTCCTTGGCAGCCAGGGCTACTAGTTGTCGTCGCAAGGTGATCAGACGATCGTGGATGGGGGTGAGTTCGACGGATATTTCGGACAAGGACTCTTGTAGCGACCGCACGATAGCATCTATAAACATCGCGAGGGGAAGCGCCACCTCGACCTAAATGGTGGGATCCAAGCCGGAAGGGAAAGGAAGTTGCGCACCACATTCATTGAGTTGCCGTTCGAGTAATTTCGTCAAGGCCTCTGGATGCTTCCCGCTCTCGGCGTCGTGTTGGACGATTGAGCGCAATTCTCCTAATCGGCGGTGAAAGGGAGCAAGATCGGACTCGTGATAGTGACCCGACTCCTCCATATGGGTGATGATTTGCTGAATCAAAGAGGGGATGGGGTCAGTACGTGTCTATGTGATTGATAGCGGGCAATGGCAAGAGCATGGTATCTGGTTGTAAAGGTCAGGACTGGCAGCAAGGGCGGGAACTCGAAAGAGATCAAGTGACCATTCCCGGACGAGGGTGGGATCGGTGGAAGAGAAAGGGGGCTGTTCTGGATGGAGCTTTTGAGAGGTAGTGGCACTAACCCGCATGGAGGCTAATTGGGAATAGACCGCAGGACACTCCTTGGTGCGGCCGAGGGTGAGATAGGAGAGAGAGAGGAGACTGAAGACATCTGCGAGGGTGGTGTCTACGCGATTGTTGGTGGTGGTGGTGTTGTCGTCGCGAATATCGTTCAGTCTGGTGACTGATCGGGCGGGTTGGGTGGATCGAGGGATGGGGAGGGACGGACGTACCTTGCTTTACGACTGCTTGGTATAGGGCATTTACCTCTGAGGGTTTGATGAACTCGGCGCGGTCTCTCTTGAGGGCAGTGAGCCGGTTCCGGATGCTGCGGAGGGCAAGGGTAGATGGCGGATCCCGCACGAATGGCGAAAAGGCTCACTTTATCACGGCCTCGAGGATGGGCAATTCTGGGGGGAATAAAAAGTGGATCAGCCCTCGACGACGGACCGCGCGACTCTGCAGCTCACCCTCCTGTGCGACCGGGGCTGCCATTCTTCACCGTGGTGATGATCACAAAAGGCAAGGTCGGCTTTTCCCGCGCCTCTCCAACACGTCTATTTAACCGCGTCCAGTCCCCTCCGCTCGCTCTACCCCGACCCCGCCCCAGCCCACCAACACCATGGAAAAGATCAAAGAGGTATGCCCTCGCTCGTCCCCTTCTCCCCTCGCTCATGCCCCCATCCAGAAAATGAGCGCCCTCCGTGCCGAGGCAGACAATGCCGTCGCTCGCGCCGAGGCCGCAGAGGCCAAGAACAAGCAATACGAGCAGCAGATCCTCGAGAAGGAACAGACCGTCACCTCTCTCAACGTGCAGATCGCACGTCTCGACGGCGAACTCGAGGCCACCGAGACGAAGCTCGCCGAGGCAAAGTCCGCCCAGGCAGACGGCGAACACTCAAAGACGACGAACGACAGCCTCGCACGAAAGATCGTCATCCTCGAAGAGGAACTCGACGCAGCAGAGAAGAACGTCAAGGAAACGACAGAAAAGTGCGTCGTGTCAGAAATCACGAGATCCGTCGCTGATCGCGTTTCTAGACTGCGGCAAGTCGACGTCAAGGCAGAGCACTTTGAGCGGCAGGTGCAGCGCGCAGAGCAGGAGCGTGACCAGTGGGAGCAAAAGTACGAGGCAAGTGTGGCTCGTGCGATGCTGGCCCCCTGTTGTCGTGGCTCACGTCTTGCTTTCCAGGAAATGCTTGCCAAGTACAAGGCTTCACAAGGCGAACTGGACGAGCTCATGAAGAGCATGGAGGGACTCTGAACATGGGTCGCCTCGTGCTCTTATTTCATTGACTTGTCTCTCCTTGAGAACCTGCAGTTTGGTCGTCGGGCAGCGATTTCACGCCTTGTACATTTAGCTATTCATCCGTTTTACGCTCTTTTTAATCTACCGCCATGGAATCCAATAAAAGTCTTCTTCATCAGACCATCATTCACAAACTTCAACTTTCATTACGCACTCCGGGACGTTGCCAGCGGCACATCCCCGCTAGGTTTGCAGTGTTCTACAATGGGTACATGCAACAATACAGAGTCGGAACACCATGGAGTTGATGTGTTGTCACTTGTCCTGGAATGTCAGTGAAATAGAGTTGACACAGTGACGTTCATCGGCTGCCATCGTTCTTCAGTCAAGGATTCAAGACAGGGACGACAGAACGTACTAGGTGTAGGGAACCCTTCGCCCTTGAAAACATGGCCCAGATGCCCACCACAGGCGGTGCAGGTTATCTCCGTCCTGACTATGCCATGTGACTGATCTTCGTGCCGGCTCACAGCACCAGGAATCGCTGCGATCTACGATAAGCGACCAGCACACGGCGGATGGATGACCAAGGTTACCATCGAAGAAGGCAGGCCATCCACACCCGCTCTTGAACTTGGTGTCGCCTTTGTAGAGCGGCGTCCCGCAGCCGGCGCAGGCGTACATGCCCTCCCCGGTGTGGTGCTCGTATTTGCCAGTCCCTGCAGGCTCCGTACCTTTCTGACGCAGGATCCTAAACTATCCCGCCGAATTTACGTCAACGAGTGGCCTACACCACCGGGCGCGCACGTACCTGCTCAGGGGTGAGTATTGCGCGCCATTCGGACTCGGATTTAGCCTTGGACTGGGCCATTCTCGCAGCGGAGTGGTGAAATGGACGTGGACGAGTGGTGGGGAGAAGGTAGACTCTGTAGCAGCGGTGTAGTATACGCCAAGGATATGTGGGTAACATCAATCTGATGAGGCATGACTAAGTATATTAGGCTCACAGTTCATGTGATCGCAGCACAGCTCGCGGGTCTGCAAAGCGGCGTGGGCGAACGGTCCTCCGATGTCGCCCTTGGTATGTCAAGTTGCCGGAGACAAGCAAGGGTGTGCCGAGTGTTGAATTTTCATCGACTCACTGCCGCCACTCGGCCTACCAACACAATATAACAGCTTGTTTGGCTCCCACCCTCCCCCACCTCCCTCGTCGTATATTTTCACTTGTAACATCATGAGCAAGTAAATCCGACTCAAGATATCGTGTATGTATATCGTTTACCTCCACACCTTCGTTTGCAATGCGTTGAACGTGGTTCCAGGGCGAAGTTGATCACCATCAAAGGTAACGTTGCAGCGTTAGGCGTTTCGCTGCATACAAATTACCTACCTTCAGACATCGAGCTTCATACTCGAAAGCGGCGCAAAGTCTCGGTTGTTGCAAGGCAGTTCTATATCAAATTCACTGTAGGCGATGTCGAGCGATCCGCGGATAGCGCCAAGGAGTCAGAGAACCGTACCTCTTGGGAAGACTGCTTGGATTTGTGGGTATACCTCTTTGCTTTGCACCGGAGAACTGAATATTGTCAGTGACGGGAATGACCGTTCCATTCTCCTCGTAGAGGTTTACCAGAAACACCGTGTTGGAACGAACAAATTAGTTGCAAGTTTCTCTCGTACCATCGGTGGAATCTTGGAAGACTCGAAGAATAGTGGTACGGAGACGTGTTTCGGACCCAGTACTCTACTGACGCGATCTCTACGATCCAAGGGTCTAAGGTGACTCTTCGCAAGGATAGTCAGGATGGATCCGATATTTTTGGAGTCACGATTCAGTTCGCATTGACTGCTGAGCCAGACAAGGATAAAGCAGCAGCAAGTCGAGCTAGAGATGCCGTCGCTGGGGCGGATATAGCGGTCAACAAACTCGGCACGCCTGCATTCGTCAACCCTCTCCACTCAGTGGTTGATACTGGCATGAACGTCGCGACCAAAGTACAGACGTTCCAGACTACTTGTGGTGCACTCTTACAAAGGATAGAGGTCTTTCACAAGATTGTGACTGGTATCGCAGAGGTATTTGCTTGCTTCCCATCTCACCTTCTGTGGTCTGAATGCGACACAGATTCACCCGTATGCGTCGCTGGCTTTGTCTGTTGTTTCAACCGCGACCAAGGTTGGTCGATTGCTGGATATCCAACCAATCGTTGATCGCTGATGGTTTTCATACAGGTACTCGTAGCCCAGAAGGATCGCGACGTTCGGATCATTCGCTTAGTGGACACGATGAACGACGTCTTGGGGTTCGTTGAAGAATCTGAGCCCTTGGAGAGAATCAGGGAGAACAAAGAGACAATTGCGCTCTTGATCCAGCAGGTGACGGAGTGTGGGTACTTCATCACACAATACTCCAAGCCCAATTTTCGTCAGTCATCATCGGCTACACAATGGCCACCTCTGATCTCCGTAGTGATTCGCGCAACGAGATACGCAATGAACAATATCGACAAAGGCATCACGGATTATGAGAACAAGTTACGAGATCTCAAAGCTAAATTCTTGGAGGGGGTTGGGGTACACACGGAGATCACTGTCCTTCGTACGATGGATGTGGTGGAACACATTGGTATGTCCAACCTCTTGACACAGGTGCAATGTTCACGGACCTGGAATACAGAGGAAAGAACCCAGAATATAGCAGAAACCATTAACCTGAATGATATGCCGTATGCGATCGGTGCTAGGTACACGCAGGACAAGGGATGCCTGGAGGGGACGCGTGAGTCCTTCCTGGAGGAAATTTGCGAGATTCTCAACGATGTCAACGACGATGCCCCACGGGTGTGCCTTCTCACTGGAGTCGCTGGATCAGGCAAGTCTGCTGTGGCTCACTCTCTCGCTCGACTATACGATGGACAAAAGCGGTTAGGGTCGTCGTATTGCTTCGCCAGCAGTGATGTCGCGAACCGGAACCCGAAAAATGTTTTCAGTACCATCGCACGTGACCTCTCCGATCACGATCCACAGTACAGGTCGGCGCTGTTGGGAATGGTGAAGGAGAGAGCGATTCGGGTGTCGACATCACCCTCAGAGCAATTAGGGAAGCTGATCATCGAGCCCACGCAGTCCCTCCACAGCATTGGACCACTTGTCGTCGTTATCGACGCCCTTGACGAAAGTGGTGATGAAGGTAGTCGCCACCAGCTTCTGCAGGCGATTTTTAAGCAAATAGACAAGCTTCCGACGAACCTTCGTTTCCTGGTCACCACTCGCCCGGAGAGCGACATCCTCGCTGCACTTCCGTCTGGCCCACGGAACTAATGAGCAACATTCCCGAGGACATCGTCGACCAGGATATTCATAAATTTATCTACCATTCCCTTCGTGACTATTCCCAACTCGACTTTTCTTGGCCTGGCCAGGTGTGGTGTCAACTACTCGTCCGCCATTCACAGCATCTCTTCCAGTGGGCATCGACGGCATGCCGGTTCATCCAAGGGTTCGGCGCGAAGGGACTCAACCCATGCAAGCGACTTGAGATACTTTTGCGAACCAACAACAGTGATGGAATCTACCTGCTGGATGACCTGTACCAGACCATCCTACAACAACTATTTACCTTGAACAGTGCACAGGAGCAATTTCGGGATGTGATGGCGGTTGTGCTTGCACTCAAGGAACCTCTACCACTCCCTTCCCTTTGTGCTCTCTTCAATGGACACCTGGAGATCAGAGATATCCTCCCTGTTATGGGATCCTTGCTTGATGGAATTCTCGATGAGCAGAAACCCATCCAGCCACTTCATACTTCTTTCTGTGACTTCTTACTGGATGAGGCTTGCAGCTCGATGTTCCATGTTCCCACCCTATCCAATAATTCACTCTCCCTTGGCCACATGTTACTTGCATGCATGCGAAGGATGCTCAGATTCAACATCTGTGACCTCAAGGACCCCCGAAAGTGGAATGCTGATGTCCCTGACCTGCGATGTCACATGGACAAGGCTATCCCCCCCCACCTGTCATACTCATGCAGATACTGGATGTCCCATCTGCAACATGCAGCCTGTACTCCAAGCTTGTTGGATGAGGTGACTGAATTCTTCAAAACCTACCTTCCCTACTGGCTGGAAGCCATTAGCTTGCTCTCCCTTTCCTTTCCACTATCCTCCCTCCTATCTGTGCAAGAGACATGCACCATTTTGACAGAATGGGCCAAGGTAGGATGAACTATGGTGTTAAAGAATGAATATTGAATGAATGATTGACAGGGCCAAGAGATTGCCATGCTAGCATCAGAGACATCCCAATTCATTCAAGTATTTGCTCCTGTGTTGAAAGAATGTACCCCACACTTGTATTTGTCAGCTATGCCCCAGACACCTTGGAGTTCACCACTTTGGAAGCTTTGGGTTGACCACCTTGAAAAGCATGTCTCCATCAGGTCAGGACAGCCAAGTAGCTGGCCAGCAGAGGTTCACACCTTGGAAGGACATACAGATTTTGTCTTTTCTGTTGCCTACTCACCTGATGGGAGATACATTGTCTCTGGCTCAAGGGACAACACCATTAGGATTTGGAATGCCACCACTGGTCAATGTGTGGCAGGTCCATTTGAGAGGCATACACATTCTGTTTATTCTGTTGCCTACTCACCTGATGGGAGGTACATTGTCTCTGACTCAGGGAACAACACCATTAGGGTTTGGAATGCCACCACTGGTCAATGTGTGGCAGGTCCATTTGAGGGGCATACAGATGAAGTCAACTCTGTTGCTTACTCACCTGATGGGAGGTATATTATCTCTGGCTCTTTGGACAACACCATTAGGGTTTGGAAAGCCACCACTGGTCAATGTGTGGCAGGTCCATTTGAGGGGCATACACATTTTGTCAACTCTGTTGCCTACTCACCTGATGGGAGGTATATTATCTTTGGCTCCAGGGACAACACTATTAGGGTTTGGAATGCCATCACTGGTGAAAATGTGGCAGGTCCATTTGAGGGGCATACAGATTCTGTCTTCTCTGTTGCCTACTCACCTGATGG
>JBBPKJ010000218.1:0-36126 GCA_038089195.1 Brasilioporus rufonigricans
AGACTGGAGGGAAGGTGCGACGCGGTGTAATGTGTAGTGAACGAGCGGTGTCCATATATGGTAGTTAAGTGAGTGTAGGGCGAAAAGTGGTAGTTATGTACGATACGACGGGCTGATCTCCAACAGAGATACAAAGCGCAAGGCTGTTCAACGACACCGAGTAATCTTGTTGGCCTTGCAGTTGAATCTCAAGTGCTCCTTGGTCAAGGACAATGGCCTCGTCGAGGTCCGATGTGACCCCAAGGTGGTTGCACCGAGTGGACAGGCAAAGCGCAAGGTTGTTCAGTGACCCAGGACGACTGTAGTGTCCTAGTGGGTAAATGTTGAGTGCTTCTCGGTTAAGGACAATGGCCTTGTCGAGGTCCGACATGATCCTAAACCGGTGACCGAGTGGAGAAACAAAGTACAAGGTTGTTTAACGACATTGAGCGTTGTAAGTAGTAGCCCTGCCCACTAAGGTCAAGTGCTTTTCTGTGAAGAGCGATAGCCTCGTCGAGGTCCGGCGTGACCCCAAGCTGGTTGTATCGAGTAAGCAGGTCAACCGCGAGGTAACCCGGTTGTATCGAGTGGAGAGATGAACTGCAAAATTGTTCAGCGACATTGAACGATTCGGGTGACCCTGTGGGCGAAGGAAGAGGCTTCTTGGTCGAGGGTAAGGGTGAAGGTCGAGTGTTTCTCGGCTGAGGACGATGACCTCATCGAGGTCTGTCATGGCCACTAGGAAGCTGATGGTATCGAACAAAGAGACGAAATGCTAGGTTGTACAACAACTTCCAACAATCTGGGTGATCTTCAGAGTGAAGGTCGAGTGCTTCCCGGTTAAAGACGATCGCCTCCCTGGATGGTAGTAACGATGAACGAGGTCAATTGCAAGACTAGTCAGAAAGTGAGATCGCTCCGAGTGCCGGGTGGGTAAAGTTCCAGTGTTTTGCGATGCAGGACGATTGCCTCGTGATATAACTGGTTCCTTCTCCTGGCTCAAATTTGTTGACGAGTGTGAATGCAACTGTTCGACTGGCGCTACATCATTCACTGCTCTGCACACACCAATGGTAAGGGACAACTACGTTCTGAATACATGCTGGCTAACGCACCGCGGCGGTTTGGGAGGACGCTGGTATGTCATGCGCAAGCGCTCGGCTGGGATTCCCCTGAAAAGGCAACGGTACACATGTTCTGGCGTCAAAACCAGGCGCCGTATGGATCCTTTGTTCAGCGAAAATCCAATCCCCTCGTCGCAAGGCTACTCCGCTCCCACAACGAACTAGCCTCTCGTTGTGTTGAAATTGTTCTCTCTTTCATCACATTTGGTTGCCCGCACTTATCACTATGGCAGGGACGTGAGAAAAGCGAGACGGGGTTCTTGGCTTTTACTATGCACGACATGGGGGACATATCTTCCGTATTCTTCAGCTCGTCACTACGAGCGCACATGCACGCCTGTCTGGACGATTACATTGGTTTACTCCCGTTAATGTTGTCAGGTCCGCGAGTGAAGCGAACGTACCAAACAGCAGTTCGAGGCGCTGGAGAAGTGAATGACGGAGTTTGGGTCTCGGTGGTAGACATGGGTGGGGGGCCTGCAGCCTGCAAGAACGGCATCGAGAATGTATCTGCTTCCAGCTTGGGGTGATTTAAAAGTCCCCGAGAAACATGATGTCCAGTGCGTTGTCGAAGGGCACGAGTGCAGATCAAGAGATGGTATAGTAATGTTATTTATCGCGAGAGAATAGCTGTGGGGCTATGTCCGAAGTTTATGCTGTGAGTTCCACCCCTCTATATTTCATTGCTCGAGCCTTGATACATGTTATTGTATCGCAAGGATACAGGCATTCGGGTCGCGGTTTTGGATGACCTCGAACCACTGATGAGACCCGAGAAGAGGTTGAGAAAATGCATCATGGGGGTTGCAACCGAGCGTGATCGCATCTGAGGAAAGCGGGTAAAGAGGTTGATTCGATAATGTATAAACTCTAACGCTGAATAGGTCAGAGAGACGAAATTTGTACCTGTGTCTTGTCCGTGCGCGAGAATAACCTGTCATCTATCCTCTTGATGAAGGTTCCCCGTAGTCAGCAGTAGCGCATGATGATGCATCCGGGACGACCATGAGTGCGAGAATAGGGGTCAACGCGCATGACCGACCACTTGGGACGGTACACCAACGAGCAAAAGCAGATGCAGATGCCACGGCCCGGGTAGGTGTCGCCACACAAGATGCGTCGATGGCTGAGATTACGTTCAGACGACTCGGGAGCACGCTCGGGCTGGCCATAATCGTCAAGAGTCTTGGTGAATGTCTTCTGCAGTCAGTCAGACCCGCCGGAAGAGGCGCACCCCGGATGCGCTGAAATCGGGTTGAACCACGTGAAGTAACTGCCTTTTGCAGATGCAACAGAGGCAAGTAGGACGAGCGAAAACTGTCGCAAGGATAGATGAGTCGTCGGGTTGTGAACGTCCCTCGGCCAGGGAAAGCGTACCCTGAATGTGTCAAGACTACCAGGAGGCTTGAAAATTTTTGCACGTTGTGGCAAGTACGTACTGAACGCGACTCGTTTCGTAATCGTCCACTTTTTTTTCGGCTCAAGCGTCGAAGTAATCTAAATGGACGTGACCGTATAATCACACTGCTGCAGGAGAAGCGCGGCATCCACCAATTCCAATCCTGCTGCGACCACAATGTCACGATTTCGCAGCTCAAACGTCTTCAAGGTCACCGAGACAAGGATAGGAGGTGGCGTTCTATCGATGGAATACACTACATACTTTTGACGGATGCACGCGGACAGGTATCACAGAGAAGCAACTCGCAGCAGACACGTTGTTTCCATGGTCCAGGGTCGAGATTCCTCAGATCGATATCGGCGTCAACGGTGGTCGCATTACAGATACTGTAGTCGAGGTACAAATTTTTGACATACGGGTGATCGCGCGATCACTCTGGAGGGGCCTCTCTGTGAAGACACAACACGATTTAGCCGCAAGTGAATGGAGAAAACGACGGTACTTATGATATAGAGCACGTTGTTACAGCTGCGTGCGATCATGAGATGAGATGGGGGGTGCTGTAAGGTCGCTACATACCGAATGAACACTTCACCCAGGGTGCCCGTGGAGTTGCCGTCTTGAAATTCCTCCGTGTTGGCCAACTGATGAAAGAGATCGTTTCAGCAAGAGTCTCACCGCATGATATCGACGAGGGACACGCCTGGAGATTCATGTAGCCGTCCGTGCTGACGAGGAAGCCCTTGTACTCCAGACCCCATTTCAGCTTGACGAACACGGGCTTGCCGGTGAGCTCCTGCATGAATGGCTTTGGGTTGACGGGGTTGACCTGCACGGGGCGGATGAGCATGGGGAACGCGCGCACGGCTAGCGACACGCATACCTGCGACATGGTTGGTCTATGTCAAGCAGATTCGGACTTCGAAATCGCCCAAACCGGGAAGCTGAACATATACTGCCCTCCCCGCCGCGACGCTGCAAAAACGCGTCTTCATCGCACAGACATGTCTGACCGAGAGGGACACGTTGGGTCCGGATCCACCGACGACGATCTGTCGCTGCCAAAGGCCACCGTCGCAAAGATGATCAGCGGTGAGTCACGTTCCTGTTGCCGGAGCGCGGTACTCAAGCCCTCTGCGTTCTAGAATTACTCCCAAGCGAGGTTACGTGCGCAAAAGAAACTCGGGATCTGGTGATCGAGTGCTGTGTAGGTGAACATACACCCTGACCGCTCGGTGTCTTTGCAGGGCTCAAGCGTCTGTAACAGAATTCATTCATCTGATTTCGTCGGAGGCAAACGAGATATGTGAACAAGAATCGAAAAAGACGATAGCCCCGGAGCACATCATTGGTGCATTAAAGGCATGTTCCGTGGCCATCTAGAATGAATTTGCCGTCCGACTGCCTGCAGCGCCTCGGCTTTGATTCATTTACGTCGGAGGTAGAAGACGTTCTGAAAGATCACAAGCAGCAGCAAAAAGTGCGTGGAGTGCACCGTGCTCGGGATATACTCATTATGTGTACAGGATCGAGAAAAAAAGGCAGACAAGATCAAGGACTCTGGACTGACACCGGAGGAACTTCAAGCGAAACAAGAGGAGCTGTTTGCACTGAGTCGAGCCAGGTTTGCACAACCTCAGCAGCAGCCATAAAGTGCGTGATGGACGGAGATGGGTATGGGTATTGTACATGTTTGCTACGTCATGCTTGTTAACCACTCTGGCGTTGGCGTAATGCTTCAAGTCTCCTCCGAGGGGAATCCTTGTTCCATTCTTCTACTCCACTCTCCGAATCGACGGACAATGATGGCAGCCCTTGTTGCTCGATGGTGAACGAGGCCGATACGGACGCATACAATGCAGCTGGGGTGCACGTTGAGATGCGGGCCTGTGGCGCCATAAATGGATGTACCTTGGTAAACGTCATTGTTTTCCAATACCAATCCAGCGGCGAGGCCCCCTAGAAAGCTATTTCCGGCACCTTGACAAGGTTGTCTCTTCAGGGACGGAATTGGAGTGGGAATGCGGCGCATACCACTCACCGGTGACGTCGACGATGTGGGAGGTATTCTGAGGTGTCCAGAAGGCATCAATCCATCTACACCCCTTTTCGCGGGTTGCTACACACGCTCCAAGACCAGCGCTTCGTATGATCACACAGCCTTGTCCAGAAGGACCCACGCCGTAATCAAGGAAACGAAGTGCGGCTGATTGAACGACATTGCGGGTGACAGGGGGGGACAAAGAGAGTAGTGCAAATGCCTCTTCTGCATTCGGGCTGTGGATATGAGCCACCGGGGACGGTAAGACAACGTGCGATACGTATACCTTAGCACATGGATGGAGGCCATGGCGGTTATGAGGGTGGGCAACTCCTCGGGAACGCATCTATCCTGGACGGAAGGGTTACGTGGGGAGGGAGGCGATAGGGAAAGGAACGGACGGGAATGGGCTCGTAGATGAGGAGGGGATTCCAGTCTACCTCGGAGATTACTTGTTGGGCGCGTGACGGGGAGCAAATGAAATGCAGGGTCGCGGGGTGGGCGAGACGGGTGCCTCGCAAATCCCGCGGGAAGAGCCTGATGCGTGGGGTGGTATACTCGAAGCTGCGGACACGCGGTCAAGAGTGTGAGAGTGACGAGAGAGAAGTAGTGCGACCTTCTGATGTCGCCTCGGTAGGAATTGAGACCGCGCGTGGTCAAGCGGTCAGTGTGCTCGCGGAAGAGCCAGATGTCGTGACCGTACGAGAGAAGCTTCTGATGAACGTCGCTGGGAAAGTCGCTTCCCTTGTCGACGATCATGCCCACGGCAGATGGAGGGAGCCTGTTGGGGGGGATGAGGAGCGCAGGTGCGGGTTGTGCAGGACGGACCAGATGCGCGCGCCGATGGTGGCATACGTGCCCCCGCCGCCGATCTGGGATGGGACGGCGGGGGGGGACCCGTCCTCGAAATTGAGGTCGTCGATGATGAACAGGCCGATGGAGACAAAGAGGGGCGGTTGTGAGGACATCGGAGTTGCAGTCAAACTCTGGCAGTGGCGGCGACGAACGATGCAAGTCTGGACGATCATCTACGACAAGGCCCACTTTCCTGACAGCGTACGCCATCCCAGACAGATCTCCTCGTCCAAACGCTTACTTGCTCCCAACAGCTCTACCACTCTGCCCTACCCCTCCTCGATCAACCCGCACGCTCAAAGATCACCCGCTTCTACCGTCGCGAGGATGCCTGCCGTCAGCCCTGGTCCACCTTTCGCCCCACTTGACACTCTGACCCACCCTCCACAGGCTCCCTGATCGGCTCACTCCTCCCTCGCGTACTCCTCCGCAAACGAGGCGTCCCGCGTGAGGCAATCGCCTTTGCCGTCACGGACACCGGCAAACCCTACTCCGTGAGTCGCCCCTTTCCGACACCACCCGCTCCTCACGCCCCCCAGACGACGCCCGGACTCGACCCTCCACTCGGGTTCAACGTCACCCATGACGAGAGCGTCGTTGCGATGGCATTTGGCACGGGCGATCTCGGACCACCCGCCTACAACATCGGCGTCGACGTCATGCAGCTCAAAATTCCTCTCCGGTCCACCTTTCGCGAATTTGTAAACTCTGTTTCCAGCCAGGTACACCGCCCCGCCATCCGATCGCGTCCATGATTCATCTCTGCACCCGCAGCTCACCACCTTCGAATTGGCCACCCTGCTTGCCGATGTTCCAGAATCGGAAGCCATCCGCCGCTTCTACTGGATATGGACCCTCAAGGAGGCATACACAAAAGCACTTGGCATGGGACTCGGATTCGATTTTCGTCGAATACAGTACGATGTCGTGCAAGAAAACGTCACGATCGACGGCGAGCCCGCCGGGGGATGGCAGTTTCGCAAGTTCGAGGTCGCCCACAGTGGCAGCAAGTATGTTGGGGTCGCTGCACGCTTTATCGGGGGCAGAAATATCAGTCTGGTCGAGCTCGATGAAGGCTCGCTGGTGTGTTATGGTGCTGCTTCATTCGTTCAACGAGCGATAGAGGAACTGGCTTAGGGATCGTGTGCCACGCTAGAGGGTCGTACTTGATATCGGGTATAGGTATCATCAATGGGTTCACACACACACACGACATGTCTACATGCCATCAATATGCAAGGAAAATGTCTGTCCCAAACAGCAGATGTTCGTCGGGCGGGAGAGTCGGACTCGGAAGGGGGGATGACTGCCAAATGCGCTTGGATTCGTCGTCGTGTTTTCGCTGTGAGCCCCAGTGCATGCCGGATAGCTCGAACGCGTTGAGCTCCGAAAACAAGGAGAGTACGTCGGCGACCTGCTCGTAGAACTCCTACGCGAGGGATAAGCGTTGGAAACGCGAGTGGGGCGACCACTTACGGGAGAGGGTGGTTGGAAGAGGTTCTGGGTGGACATGACACGGAGATATGCGAGGTGGGGGAGATGGCGATGGAGGAGGTGGAGGAAGGTGACCGGGGACGCGTCTGTGACTGCACCCAACACGAGCACGGGTGCGGTGGAGCGGGCGAGGAGAGACATGTCTTCTTCCTGGAGGGAGGCGTCGTGGAGATGGACGCTCTTTACTGGGCGGCCAGGGACGATCAGCACAGCGGCACGTGAGGAGCCAATGAATTGTTCCAAATGCGGAATGGACGTCACTGGGAGGACAGGGACGGGCGAGCTGCGGGCGGATATGGTGGGAATCGAATCGACCTCTAATTCGAGCAGGGACGGGGTCTTTTGGAGGAAGCAGGCGACGTTGTCGTCAAAGGGGAATGTGCAGGTGAAGTGCACGAGGCTGGGGTAGTCGCACGGGTCGCGCAGGATCCAGCTGGCGGCAGAGTCTACGAGGAGGTGGAGGGAGTGGAGATCGGACATGTTGCGGAGGGCGGTGGCGAGGATGTTGTAAAAGGGGGAGAAGACAGGGGACACGGAGTCGAGGGCGATGTAAAAGGACCGGACGTGGCGCGCGATGTGGGGTTTCCGTGCGAGGAGGGCGACGACGGAGAGGTTGCGGGAGGACGCGGAGGCGGAGACGTGGCGGAAGAGGACGCGCTGTGCGACGGGGTAGAGGCGGGACGAGGCGCGGGCGAGGGCGGGGAGGGCGTCGCGGGGGAGAAGGCGTGCGATGGCGAGGAGGAGCTCGACGGGGAGGACGTGCAAGGACATGATCATGATTACCACAGAGTGCCTTGGCGACCGCGTCTTTTTAAGCACGCCGTGACGTAAGAGAGCTTGCTGGCAACCTCCTCCATGTCCATCATACGACGTGTCTTGCAAAGGTCCTTCCACTCACCGCCCCACAACGGTACGCGCGTATTCATTTCATTTCATCATCTCCTAATACCGGCCCCATCAGCGCCATACCCAAAACGAACACACTCCTGTGGTGAGCTCTCCGCAGCACATGCAGGCACATCCGTCGTCCTCGCCGGATGGCTCCTTCCCGAGCGGTATGTCCCTTATCGCCTCCCCACGCTCCAGCTAATGATCTCGCCAAATCAAGGAAAATATCAAACGTGCTCTCCTTCTTCCCCATCAAAGACTCTTCGGGCATAACACAGCTCGTCGTCCGCCGGAACCAGCACAACGAAGCACACCTCGCTTCCCTCTCTCACGTCCCTGTCGAATCTTCCGTTTTGATCACAGGTCGCGTATCCAGACGCCCCGACAAAGACCGTCGCCCTGTCAGTTCCACTCCTTCCCTGCAGCCCCCTGTTCCCATCCTCACCCGTCGCACAGTCCGCCACCGGCGACGTCGAGGTCCATGTCGACTCCTTCACCGTCCTCAACCCCGCCTCCCCTCCCCTCCCCTTTTACCCCTCCGACGAACAGACCCTCGTCCGTGTCTTCCCACACACGCCACCACGTACTCATCCTCTTACCCAATAGGTCAATGACGAACTTCGGGCTCGCTTCCGATATCTCGATCTCCGCAGGACCGCCTTGGCCGGCAACATCAGACAGCGAAGCAATGTATCTCGAATCGTCAGGGATGCTCTCCATGCCGAGGGTGCGTCCGGTCACCTCGCCTTTAGATCTCGATTCAGCGTCGTCTAGGCTTTCTCGAAGTCGAGACGCCTCTTCTACTAAAATCATCGCCCGAAGGCGCTAGGGAGTTCCTCGTCCCAAGCAGGGTCTCCCAAGGCTCCCAAAACAGTACCCCTCTCTTTTACTCACTCCCACAGTCGCCCCAGCAACCGAAGCAACTCCTTATTTGCTCTGGCGCAGTTGATAAATATTTCCAATTTGCCAAATGTTTCCGCGACGAGGACGGCCGCAAGGACAGACAGCCTGAATTCACTCAAATTGATCTCGAAATGGCTTATGTCTCTTGGGGTCCACCCCAGGATTCCCACAACGATGGTTGGCGAATAGGTGGCCATGAGGTCCGCGCCCTAATCGAGTCACTGGTTGGAAAAATATGGCACCAAGTACATGGCATTCGCCTCCCAAGTTCATTCAAGGTCATGACTTATGCTGAAGCAATGGCACGTGTAAGCTCTCTGCATTCATTTGCGCCCTTGCCGTCATAGTCATTACCCCAAGTATGGGTCAGATAAGCCTGACACCCGCTTTGCCATGGAGGTATTAACCATACTTGTCTCTCTCCATGACTGTACTAAACAGTTCAATCCAAGATCGAAAATATTACGTCACTCCTTCCGCACCACCATCAGATATCACTCGCTAACCTGGGAGAAGTTCTCGAGACACTGGTCATCCGATGTTCCGAAGACCTGCCTTTTGTCCGCGCAAATGAACAGTATCAGCTAGCCGACGAACCCACCGTAGTAGGTTCTGAAGCGAGTTTCCCACGTTTATCGTTCACACGCCGCCACAGACTCGCATACCGCTGACTAGTAGCAATGTACTGACTTGGTTGTATGAACTCATCTCCCCCGCAGTTGGACCTGAGCTCCATACCACCCTGAACAACGTGCTGAGAATCAACGTGGGCGATACTTTATATGTTTCCAAGCGTCATGCAGTTCCTAAGGTGTGCTGGCTTTCAACAACGTGTCCGCATTCTCACGCGCACAGGGTGGATCCACGCCGTTGGGTCGGATTCGCACGCGACTATCAGATTTAGCGCAGAATCTTGGTGTGTGTTAACGTTATCATTGTTGCTTTTGGCAGCTTCATCTTGTTTCAGGGGATTACGTTCCTCCTCCTTATCCACACTTTTTGTGGGTGACTGAGTTCCCCCTTTTCACCAGGTCTGATCCAGACAAGGATCTTTTGGCGCGTGGCCGATGGACTAGTACCCACCACCCATTCACTGCTCCCATGTGGCAAGATATCAAGGCCATGTTCGATGGACGCATCGACCAGGTCTGCACACGATCTCACGGGGAAAAAGTCATAGTTCCTGAAATAACTCCTCAGGTCCGAGGGCAGCACTACGATCTTGTCCTGAATGGCACCGAAATAGGAGGAGGCTCGGTCAGGGTGCACGATCCTGCCATGCAGGAATATGTATTTTCACACGTCCTGCAAGTAAGACGCGGCTGCTTAGTTGCTACTCCTCGTGCCA
This sequence comes from Brasilioporus rufonigricans, assembly GCA_038089195.1. Taxonomy (NCBI): domain Eukaryota; kingdom Fungi; phylum Basidiomycota; class Agaricomycetes; order Boletales; family Boletaceae; genus Brasilioporus; species Brasilioporus rufonigricans. The sequence goes on from JBBPKJ010000218.1 coordinate 10,035, forward strand.
ACTGACAACTCCGAAATTAGCTCGATGAATCAGAAAAGGCTACTTTCGACCATCTCTTGCAAGCTCTCAAGTGTGGCGCCCCCCCTCATGGTGGAATTGCACTCGGTGAGTGTGAGCACCATATAAACGAATTAAGTACGTTGACGTGTATCTCTCAGGGTTTGATCGACTGATGTCCATTCTGTGTCAAACGCAATCGATCCGGGATGTGATCGCCTTCCCAAAAGCTAGTACTGGCATTGACCCCCTCTTCAAAAGTCCAGCGACCGTCGCCAAGGACGTCTTGTCTCAATACGGTATCCAACGTATCTATACGTAAACAGCGAAAGGTACGAATGAGAGAGAGAAAGAACTCCCACAGCACTCGGAAAGGTCTAGACAGGAACCCTGCTGGCATCGTTGTAGTTGTTGAACGTTAATTGATACAATTGGAGACGATGTGACAACGCGTGGGGCAGGCGCTTGGCATTTTGGTTGCTCAGTCATGTCACTGTCATAGGATCAGTACAAGCCAATGAAATGCCAACCCGGCGATATGAGATCATCCACCGGTTGATTAAAAAGGACGAAACAGGGGAATAAAATGTAAGCAGTTTTCGGTCCATTATTGGGGGTGAGGTGGTGGATACTTGGATGCACGTTTTACTTGGCCCATCATGACTCACACCGTTCTTCAAATTCCGAGTATCGTGGGTCCATTATGGTATCCCCATTAATCGATGATGGACAGGCGAGCACAGGATGGCGACTTACTCACGGAAATACAGGAACTGCTGCAAGTACGCTAGGTACTGCACGTGCCAGGAAGTTCTACATACCCCCCAACGTTTCCGTCGGGAACTGGTATGGTAACCGTGGATACATTACATTACAAAAGGTTGCAGTCTTTCTCTTCGATTCCTCGAGCGCCATAACATCGTATCGTATCGTATTACTGGTCGTCTCACGTAATAAGTAACCCAAAGGAAAGGGAAAATAAACAAGGCGGCCTCAAGCCGATTCACGTCAACCCAACATCCACCTGTATCGTGCGATCTGATCGAGTGTCGGGAACGAGGCTAGGCTCAATTGTTTGATCATGGTCATACGAAGTGGTATGTAAAGTGGCGACCAATGGCGCATTAGCATGACGTGGCGTTTCATCCCCCCGGATTGCATTCGTATTTGGTGAGTCACCATACCCAAATGCACCCCATTCCTCTGGCCCTGCTGAAGATGGCAGCGTGTTGCCGTTCACGTCGGAAGGTGAGGCCGACTTGGGTTCTGATCTACCCGTTTCTGGATTGTCCATTGTGTGTACAACATGGGATTCATCGATCACTGCCAGAACACTGCGGAGTTTCGAATCTGACTTGCGCGACTGATGACTTGTCGGAGGGGGATGAGACTGACGACGCTTGATAGTCGCGGAGGTAGAGGGTGACGTCGACCGCGAAGGCGTACCAGAAGAAGTTGATGAGACGTCGCTCCATTCCGAGGATGAATTCGCAAAAAAGTTACTGGTGTGTCCCCATGTATGATTGATGATGTCGGGTGGTGAACTACTGGCAGGCGGTGTATTTGCTAGCGGACTTGGGGAGGGTGATGGTGCGTTGGCAATCACCGCGAGCGGAGGGAGAATGGTGAATATCTGGTCTTCCGCCTGGGGTGGTCCGTACGAATCAAATGGATCCGGAACGGATTGGAGCATGGGTTCCAAAATAGGGTCGGAGCTGAGAAAATGCAAGTATGAGATACAGTGGCGTTGCAACGTCGGATAGTGTATGATACGTACGCTTTCGCAGTAAACCTATCAAATACATCCATGGTGGAGCGTACTGCAACGCAAACCTGAGAGAAAGGGTCAGAAGAAAACACAATCGACACTCATGAACATACCTTTGCTTGCACTACATTCCAGACCTCTTCTTCGTGTTCCATGATTTCACGATAATGCTGGGCCTTTAGGTCATCAAGTTCATCAACCTGTCTCTGCAGAATGGAGAGTGCTTCTCGGAAGGTTTGGAGGTCTACGAGACGTCAACAGACCTCTCGGACTATGGAAGGAAACATACTCCTCTGCTTCCTGTTCATGTTGCTCGCTTCTGTCTGACGAATGATTTCACTCTTCTCCCGGAGTGCTTTTTCGTACGAAGCGGAACGTTCCTGTGGGAGATTAAGAATAACGTCCGGTTACCGGACGAAACGGCATACATGTACTATCGTTTTGTAAGTATCCAAGTGCTGACGCAAGGGTTTCTCGAAGCTTTTGTCAAGTGATTCTGCCTGAAGATAAGGTCGAAGGTACTGACACAGGGCGGCAAAAGACACAACGAACCAATACGTGCCAGTGGTTGCCAATGAGGTGATGTAGTCCTGAGGCTGCCTGAAGCCTAGTCCCTGTTTCATAAGATGGGCCCTTCAAACTGTAGGATGATCAAGTTCGTTCCACCTCATACCACGTAGATATTAGACGCACCCTGAGCATTTCTCCAAAGAATCTGCGAAGGCTGCGGTGGCTTTGGACATGTGGAGTAATGCTGCACGGTAATTTGCGCTGCAGCTCATAAGCTAAGACCGGTGCATCAGAATACCCGCTGTACAGTGGGTAGCAGTGGAGAAGCAGTGCACACATACCTCGTCGTAAGCTTGCAAGCTCACTTTGAGGTCGGCCCGAGTAATGATCTTCTCTGGGCCATCGACACCAAAGTTGATGGCCGAAGCGTGGGTTGTATCTGAGAATGTGGGCGACGGAGGGCTGGGTGAGGTCGAGCGTTTTGGAGACAGCGTAAGATGGCGAAGTGAATAGTTTTTTCGTGGCATGGCTGCGACGGCGAGGCAGACCGACGTTTGCCGTGGTGGATGGGCCGCAAGGCCAGCCATGCATACGCAATCCTTTTTTGGCATCGGCAGTTGGCCGGTCACGCTTCCGTACATTCGCCGACTATGTACTCCAGATATACTCTCTACTAATGTAACTTGCACCAACCGTCTACAGATCCAATCAGCAGAGCTGTAAAAAGACTGAGTATATATGTGAACCATGCAAGGACCTCCTAGACGTACGCGCTCATGACTTCCTCACGCCCGACGAAATGTCTGTCATTTTGTCTGGGGCATCCCGAAGGAAGAACAGCTTCGCTCTCCGCTGCTTGGTTCCCTTGCGCTCGCCCGCTCTCTGTCTAACTTTGATGTCCTTCAAATGCGGAGAGTTGACAAAAAATTGCATCTCAACGCCGGTTCGTTGGACGACGTTGCGCAGAACGAACGACGTGTCTGGACCACGTCGCCTGACCGACATGAGCACCCCGGAAAAAACACCAGGAGCGTGTTCGGTCGTGACGGTGAGCACAGACCCAGGAAGGAGACGGTCAGGGTGCCTTCGGGAGAACAGGGTTGCGAGCCATTCTCGTTTTTTGGGACCTGGCAGGCCTTGACGCAAGAAAGTCATGAGACCTTTGCCTTTGCGGAGAGCATCGTGCTGTCCCGAGGGAACTGGAAGTGGGGGAGGAAGGATGGCAGCTCTAGAGAACGGATAACTGGCGGACGTTGTGACGGAGGATAGCAGCCTGGCCACGGGCCTGCATACTCCCAAGGTCACCATGACAGTTGGAGTCAAGTAGGCTTGCTAAACTTGGACAGAATGCTCAACTCTACGGCTCGTCTCATGGTCACACATGTGTTCATTATGTACATCTTAAGATTCAAAGCGGGGGATACATGTCCGAAACAGTCTCAAATGTATAATGGTGGCGGCTATCGAAGTTGCACAAGAAGACAGAGATGCAACAAATGTTTAGTAGGGCTAGACGTGGCAAGTCGCCTCGTTGACCGGTTTTTGAACTAAAACCCACGTCCCCGTCCTCTGAAGAACATCCGGGTAAGAGTAGTCCACATGGAAGTAAAGCCACGACTCACCTCCCACGAGCACGATAGGGGTTGTACCCGTAACTGCCCCCCCGATATCCACCTCGATATCCTCCCCTGTATACTCCCCGACCCCGACCCCGATTAAAGCCGGGAATATTAGTACGTTTGGCTGTTACCTGACCGTGTCTGTTTTACATTTCTTCCACATTCCAAATCATAAGCGCCGCTTACTTTTATTAGTCGTCCACGGAACAAGGAATTGTCCATTGCCAAGGCAGCATCTATGAAGTCCGACTCGGCGAACTCGACATAAGCAAATCTGAAGCGGAGTTGTTTGCGAACGGCCATGAAACCCAAGAGAAAAAGCCACGCACCCTTTGGGGTGACCTGTGAATTTGTCGCAGAGGATGGTCACTCGATTGATGGTTCCGCAAGCTTGGAAATGTCCCTGAATTTCTTCCGGGGTCGCGCCGTAATCGACCTGATGGCGACGGCCATTTGAGTGAAGGAGTAGGTGAAAGGCGACACCAGATGACCCAACCCACGTTTCCAACAAAGACACTTCGACTGTCCGCAACTGCCCTGTCTTCTTCAGTTTCCATTGGAACACCCTGATTTGTTGCAGCACCGCCCGCGGCACTCTGCGACTCTGCTGCAGCTTGCAGTTCACGCAGCTTTTTTGCCTCCCTTTCCATCTCCTCCACGCGTTGCTTCATCAGCTGGATTTCCTGCAAGGGTCTTGACAACTCTAGGGATGCGGCGAAGAGAACTGGCGTACCTTTGATTCGGCTTCCTCGCCATCGTCAATGGTAGGGTCGGTGTCCCCGTTCAGCGCCGGTTGTGTCACGTCGGTGTCCGCCATTACAAGTATACTAGTACTACTTGCCAGCGACGAATCAAAGTTTGTTGGACTGCGCCACAGCACTGGTAAACAAGGGTACACAACTTGGTCAACACCTACTACGATATTACACCCCAGCCGCTACCAAACTCATCACCACTCGTCGATAAGGGAAGACTCGTTATGTTACTTATACGGGAACACCCCTACGGCTTGTTGTCAACCAGGGTCGACCTTGCTTCCAAAACCTCCGTACCGCGTGACGGTCGAGATCAATTTCAATACGTGAACGGGCATCATTTCAGTTACGGTACCGATGGTGATGGATCATAAAGCAATTGCCATTGTAGGATCGACTGCAGAGCCTCAGTGAGCATGCCATCCTCTTTTGCAGTAAGACCTCGTGCAGACCTTCGCTTCCGAGCTTCCAGAGCGGAACATGAACCACCTGCCCACTCCAATCATGTAAGCTGCATCTCATGCGGTTTCGTACCTATTAGTGATACCCCCTAGAGCTTGCGATTGTCGTCTTAGTTATGAGCATCCCCTTGACAGGCATGACAACAGATGACTATCTGGTCTCCTTGACCCTCGGCCTCCGCCTGCCCAACAAATCCTGTACGTTCTGTTTTCATTGGAACTTCTGGGACGTGTTAGCAACGTGTGCTTCGTGTGCAATGTACTCACGCGTGTAGAGCCAACAGCGTGCTACAACACCCCTCTGGGGTATTACGGCTCGATTAGAGCACACAATATTTTGTGCACCGCACCGTAACCAGGACGCATGTGGAAAGTATCACGACGAGGATAGTAATTTAAGGTTTTTGACTAAAAGTGGCGAGTCCATGCTTCTAGATCTGATAGGTCTGTGATTGAGAATAAACAAGGGATCAATAAGATCTGGCGCCTTGTATACAGTTTCGGAATCATTGTCACTTTATATCAGAGTACTGTGGAATGGGCATGCAGTCGTAGAAAAAAAATTATAGCAGACTTGGAGGCTGGAGGGGATATTGTTGTCGATTACACGCACGACGTTCGCCGCTCTGTCGTAAATTCATGTGCTATAACTGAGGCACAGACCTGCTGCAACTGAATGGCTCTGTCCGACGAGTTGACAAACAGGCTGTAAGCAAGCCCAATCATGTAAATACCTGTATAATACTGCTAAAGCAGATTTTCTGCTCTTCGGCGGAAACGAGGCGTCTCAGGGTCAATGCATGCAGATGTTGGTATCACAGGCTCGTGGGGGTCCATCCAAACGGATATGCCGTCAATAGGATAGTGGAAACGAGGATTTCCATTAGCAGCACAGACGTCCAGTGCAATACACGCTTAGTGGAGGGCGCAGAGAAGTGTTGAGGAAGAATGGATGCACACCCAATTATGCATAGAGCATTCGTCATCCTGATGCTTCTGATACGACTTGCACGCAAACCCATTACTAGTGTCGTACAAATTCCGAGGGCTATTAGCACGACTAGCCAAGCCCCCCCTCGTTTCGAGGGTCAACGACCACGGGCTACTTGATGTAAGTCGAGGGTCTCGAACGAAGTGTTGGAGGTTCTAGCTCAACTTGTTGGCCCTCGAACTCGATGGTCAGGTCACCAAATGGAAGACCCTGGCGATCAGAGGCCGTTAGCGTGATAGTACCTCGATTTTTTTTCCCAGTGGAGCGCAGGAATTTGACCATTTTAGAACCCAGAGGTGATGGGTGGACAGTCATTTTTGCCGTTTTCGCCATCGTAACCTCAACTTCCATTGTTCTACACGTGCAGCGGATCAGCTGACGTCCAAACGTTGCGCCAGGATTGAATATGTCGTGACAAAAAGGATTATTTGTCTCCGGAGGAGATTGTTTTCCGGTCCTGATATGAAAAAAAAGTTTCCAAGGAACCAGCATTACCGCATGACTTGCTCCAGCACTAGAACAAAAAACAGAATTGAATAGCACAGTGCGTCCCTTAATAATGGAGAGCTGATTAAGTTATGTGACCATAATCTGGGTAAGTCAATGTTGGGATTCCATCGCGGAAGAACATACGGCGCGCAGCAATTACCTGAACCGGAACGGCCGGCGTGTTGTTTTGCACCACTTCCATAGTGGGGCTTGGCACCCTATGACAAGAGAAAGGCGAGGTCATTAGTCAAATGGGCAATGCCTCTACTCGGTTGGAAATCTGGCGAAGTGGAAGTGAGGTATTCGGTCAGTGGCTATGATGCTGCAAATCGGGAACTATTCGACGGAATCGGGTGAAAGGGTCGTCCGGAAGACATTTACTGATACGGTGGGGGTGCCAATTGGCAGTCACAGGAATGACGTTCATTTCCGAAGTTGTTCTTATAAAAAGACAGGGTAAACGAGACATCGGATTGTGTGTACCTCATACATACCTCTTCCGTCCGTTTTACTGTGCAACAGGCGACTGCAGAGCACCCGGGTAGGCCGGCACTGTACTGGTTTCTGCACGAGGAAGAGGCTGACGAGGATGGCTGTGCATTGACAGATGGAGTGGATTAGTCATGCGTGGCCCGTCCCCAATCGGCCCGACCCGACAGGCCGACGATATCTTCCCCAGAGTCATTATTATTCACAAGGGCCACTTTACAGTCCCCAGCGCACCTTTTACTCCCAAGATTTCTACTCCATGACACACCAGTCCAAGAAGAAACGCACAGACGACGATACTCTCCCTCCTGACGCAGGCACCAAGCCAGTCCAGCTCCAGCGCAGGAGAGTCTGGCGTGCATGCGAAAGCTGCAGGTCTGTGCCACATCCCCTCCCGCGTCGGTTTCACTCGTCTCCAGTACGTTCTCTGACAAAATCGTTCACAGGCGCAAGAAAATCAAATGCGATGGCTGCGAACCAACCTGCGCCCAGTGTCAATCGTCGGGATCACAGTGTACCTGGCTCCAGACAAAGGACAGGGCCGCCTTGAGCAGACAGTGGGTCATCGTCCCTCCTTGTGCTCACGTGCCCTCACGTTTCTCCAGCTATGTCCAAGAGCTCGAAGCGCGTCTACTCCACATGGAGTCCTTGTTTTCTCAAATAACGCCGGTCCTTGAGCAGCTTGGGCCATCCCTCGGCGTTCCGTCCACAGCCGGTGCATCCTCTGCAACCGGAAACGCTGAGGAAGAGGGTCTGTCTCCGGCATCGGCAGTTCTACAGGCCATCTCGTCCAAGGCCGCCGCGGATACCCGCACAGAGAACAGCTCCTCCCCCGAGTCCGCTTCTGTCAAGATGGAAGACGATGTCTCCGAACCTTTTGGTCAGCTCGCCTTGGATGACCACGGTCATCTTCGTTGGATTGGTGGCTCCTCCACGATGTCATTGATCCAGTCTTTCCGTGCCATTACAACCAATCCCCTCCATCGCGTCTCTCCGATGGAGGAGGATCCTCGAGCACCTGGTCCGAGTGCGAACAAACTATATTTCCCAGCATCGGTCTTCTTCGGGAAGATACGGGCCCTTCCTAGCGCGGACGAAGTCGAATACCCAGATGAAGATTTGTGTGACAAGTTGGTAAGCATACAAGAATCGTTTAGCCCGACCACTACTAATTATGATAATGCATCAGATCGATGCGTACTTTGAGCGCCTCCACTTTCTGATGCCCATCCTTGATAAGCCTTCCTTTATGGTCAGGTATAAGCGTCTTATGGGAAGGAAGAGTGATGCAGCATTCATCCAAGTCGAAGCTCCCTTCACCTCTATCGTCTTTGCTATCTTCGCTTGCACCGCTCGGTTGGTAAATGATCCACGTCTAGTAAACGATCGCCTGGACGATGGTGGGATGGGTATGGTCTACTACGAGAGGTAACTTCGCTTCTGGCCATGATCACCTCCATGTGATCACTGATAGTGTTACCTTTTTCAGGGCCCTGATTCTGCACTACATCAGCCATGCATCGATTCAAATGTTCCACGTCCAAAGCTTGATTCTCATGTCTTCGTTCTTGTGTTCTATCAACTGCCTACCTCAGGCTTGGCTCCTCGTGGGCCAGGCAGTACGCAGTGCCCAAGACTTAGGCTTGCATGTAAGCGTCGGTCGTCGTACCTGCGGTTATTGCTAACGAAATTGCAGCGTTCACCGCGCCGATTATCTATCTCTTCTATTGAGAAAGAGACACGGAGGAAAATCTGGTGGGGCGTGTACTGTCTAGATCGTATGCTGGCACTTGCGCTTGGTCGCCCACTTGGTGTAGAAGATTCTGACGGCGACGTCGAACTTCCAGTGGATGCCGATGATGAATGGTTACCAGAGTACTTCACTGGTGTCCACCTCTCGCAAAAGCCTCCGTCTCTAATGTCGGGCACCATCGCTTTAGTGGCCTTGTATCAGATCGCTGGTCGGATTTTACGACAAGTGTATGCCATCGACTGCTGTAAGGAAACCCTCGAACCCGAGAAGAGGGTAGAGTTGCAGCGCGCTGTGGAGACTCTTGACCTGGAACTCACTAAGTGGTTCGAAGAGCTTCCACCCTCTTTCAGGAATCCGAGCACCAGTGACAAGCATATGTGTATGACTGTCGTCTTATGCAGTCACTACTATTCAGTGCGCACTACCCTTCATCGCAATTTCTTACCAGTCAAACGTGATCAATCAATTGTACCTAATTCAACTGTAAGGGCGGTCTCATCTGCTCGCTCCTGCATCCGCCTGGCACCTTCGATCAACAATGTCGTACCCACATCCCATCATCTGGCGTTTTTCATCCAACATCTCTTCAGCTCTGCTGTCGTTATCCTTCTCTTTGCCATGCACTCCCCAGACGCGAAGACTGCAGCTACAGCAATGGACGAAGCTAAAAGTTGTCTTCCAATCATAGAATTGTGGGAGGGTCACTGGCCAGGTGCTCGTAAATGCAAGGAACTACTCGCCGAGTTGACGAGCACCGCGGATGAGGCTATAAGGAAAACTAATGACACCCCTGGAATTCCCATGGCTCAAGGCATCGCGCCGGCTGCATTGGAATCCAGGCGATCCCTTGTTTCTTCCTCTGGCCAGGTGCCAACCATGAACCGTCCGATAAAGATGAAACCGAGGAGAATCAGCCGTTCACGAGATCCAAATTCTACGCGTCGGCCTCTTGTTGCATCTCCGTACCGTGTAGACTGTAAGGCAATTATTCGCTTTATTATGGTGCTTGCTAACCCATCTTGTGTTGTAGCTCAACGCAATCGGTCAACGTCTCGCAAGAGGGGGCACGACGAGAGTGAAGGTATCGGACATTCGAGCCTGTCTGCCATTCCTGGTGTTTTTTCTAGCCCACAGTCTGGTGGGAAATCTAGCCCACATAGTTCGCCGGCGTCCGTTAATTTACCCTCGCCGTCCATGTCCACTATGGAAGCGACTCAACAGCAGGAAGGAAGTCCCCATCTTGCGGGTGCATCCCCGTACAATTATCCAGGCGCTCCTCTCTCACCACTTCATGTCCCCTCGCCTCATGACTATGGAATGCATCATAGCCCTCTTGCCTCTACCGGCAGTCACCAGTGGGATGGTGGTTCAGGGGACCATCGGGCTATCGATATGTACGCTTCCGGATCGCAACCCGGCTCGCTGCCATACGCCACATATGAGCATTCATCAACCAGCATGGATTCAACTTGGTATGGCTCCTCGGACGTCGGCTATACCCATCTTTCGACCACACCACCAACATCTTCATTCCCTGGACCGGGACTGCCGTTTTTAGGGCTCGATTACATCCGAAGTTATAATACTAATGGATACTCGACAAGTGACCAAGATTCCCTCTGGCAACCTTTCGATGCCGGGGCGTTTGGAATTGACCCAGAACTTCCGTTTACCTTCGGAGAATCTCCTCCTGACCTTCACGACGGGCGACAATCTCCAGCGTAACCCCATCCATGAGAAATTCCTCTACGGGTTGAGGCTGTTGTTGTATTTCTTGCGAAGCACATACATATGCATCCCTCTCTTAAGCTCCCTTTTTGCTGTCCCGTTCGTGACCATTGTATCCATATCCACCGCTGATAACCATCCTGACCCACGATAGCAATACTGTATAGTTGCTTTACTCGCTAAGCAGCGTACCTAACCCACTTAATTTTGACACTGCTTTTTGTCGTGTCATACAATACTTTCACGTTTCCTTACCTTCGAAGTCACGATAACGTTGTAGTCAAAGTCGTATGTAGCTAGTTATGCTCCTCACGAACTGAACTAATGAAGTTGGCCACTTTCCTGCGTTGCAACATGACCTGTGATAGGACTCGGGGATTGCCAGTAACCGGCTTCCGGAAGAAGCGACCACTTCACTTTGAACCTGTCTGGTCTTTCTACGAGAGACTACGCTCGTTAGTTACAAAGGACACCACATGTAAGTTTTCTCGATCATCTCAACTTGATCCATTGGTCATATTTAAGTGCTCGGGGTCCCAAGAACACCATGGTCAACCACCCAATAGTCGAACTCACATCCGAAGCGTCTTGGAACCTCGTACGTGTCGTCTTGGGTGTGCTCAACGTCAAGCTAATGATTTCAAGGTCGAGGACAAGTTCACACCATACGGAAAGGAGATCCTAGCTAAGCTCGTTGTGTTCCTCCACGTAAAGATAGTGCATACCCTTCGTCCCAACGATCCTCTAATACACCAAGTAGAACGAAGTGTACCCTTCTGCCAAGCTTTACCATGCGCAGATTCCAAAAGACACGGTACAACGCTGGAAGACGGTCGTACCGATTATCGAGCAATTAAAGGCGAAGGCGCGTAAGCTTGGGCTTTGGAACCTTTTCCTCAGCAAGGCACATTATCCCGAACACGGCGTTCCGCTTTCGAATCTCGAGGTGTGACCATTGATTCCTTGACTGCTGGTCGACTGCTGACATGAACAACAAGTACGCTGTTATGGCCGAGATCATTGGACGAGGAGGTCATATGGCGTCTGAGGCAGTCAACTGTGCTGCTCCAGATACCGGTAACATGGGTATGCAGTCCCGTGTCTCTGAAAATGCTTGCTGAGGTGCTTCAGAGGTCCTCGCTCGGTACGGGTCCCCCGAACAGCAGAAGGAATGGCTTGAACCACTACTAAATGGGGAAATTCGTTCCGCCTTTGCGATGACCGAACGATTTGGCATGTGCTTTTATCTTCCGTACATCACACGTGTGACGTTGACACATACATGCAGTGGCATCCTCCGACGCACGTAACATCAAAACATCGATCCGACAAGAAGGGAATGAAGTTGTGATTAATGGTCATAAATGGTCGCTGTGCTCTTTTATTCCGTCGTTGTCGGCCTCTCATGTGCCGTTCCGGCTTTTCATTTCTCAGGTGGATATCAGGTGCCGGTGATCCCCGTACGAAATTACACCTCGTAATGGGCAAGAGCGACCCGGACAACCCAGACGAGTACAAGCAACAAAGTGTTGTCATTGTCCCGGCAGACGCACCCGGTGTTCGCATCGTGCGCCCAATGGAAGTATTCGGGTACGATGACGCACCGGAGGGTCATTGTGAAGTGATTTACGAGAATGTGAGAGTTCCCTTGAAAAACCTGGTGCTTGGTTGGGGCAGGGGGTTCGAGGTAGGTTACCGTTCTAGTGCCCTGGAAGGCTAAGATGATATGAACCCTTTCCAGATCATTCAAGGACGTCTTGGGCTCGTGTCCTCTCTCGTCGTCTGCCGTGGGCTTCGCTGATCGTCTTGGCAGTCCCGGACGCATTCATCATTGTATGCGTTCTATTGGCATAGCTTCGAGGGCACTCGACTTGATGATCCAACGGGTGACGGATCCTTCGCGCAAAACGTTCGGCAAGTTCCTCCACGAGCACGGTGAATACGCTTGACGTCTGGCGGAGATCATTTGATTGAGATGATCATTTAGGCACTGTAATAGCTGAAATTGCCAAGTCCAGAGCAGAAATCGAGGGGGCGCGATTGCTCGTCCTTAGTGCTGCTCTTCAGGCATGTCCTCTGACAATTAGTGTGACACCGGTCACAGGCTAAGAAACATTACAGATTGATAAATACAAGGCTAAGGGTGCCATAAAGGAAATCGGTATTGCCAAGGTGCAGGTATTCCGATTGTATGGACGGTTCGGGACGCTAACAGTTAATCCTGAAACGTGACTCTTAGTTTGTGGTTCCCACAATGGCCTGCAACGTTGTAGATCACGCAATTCAAGCGTTTGGAGCAGAAGGGTTGAGCCAAGATCAAGAGCTGGCAAGCATGTATGCGCAGCTGCGAACACTGCGGTTAGCTGACGTGCGTGTACATGTACCTCTCTTGCCATTTATGACCGATGGCTTTATTTCCACAGGGACCAGATGCAGTAAGCATATTACCCGGTTGAAGCTTGCAGATTTCATATACCTCACATCTGTCAGGTTCATATCCAACAGGTCGGACAAAGGGAATTGAAGCGAGCGCCCGAGTTGCATAAGCGCGCGGTGGAGCTGAGCAAGAAAGAGGTGGCTATCATGCAGAAAGCGGGCGTAAAGGCTCATCTTTAGAGTAACTTTATAAGCCACCTGGTGGATATATCCGAATCGTCCTTCCTATGTGTAGTCATTATTATAAGTTGTGTATGTCGCACGATCCACAGTACTGTACTGCTTGCTTCTCATATGCAACCCTTGGCTTGGTGTACCCTTGATAGCACTTTTCCGTTCCCAGACCAATTTTCCTCGACAAGGAAAATTAGTCTGTGAGACGCACGCACAAGCACTCTCAGTACTTCATTCAGACTGCCTCTGTCGCTGGGAAATTGGCACTATTACTCATGAAAGGTGCTGCCTGAGGTGGTTTGGTGACTGAAGTCCATTCTCTCGGGACGACAGAAACCATATTGATTCATCCATCATTCAGTTTTTGGTGCTCACTCTCATTGCTGGAAACCACCACAGAACAGCTGAGCCAATCCATCCCAGCACCCGCCATCCTTTCTTTGGATTGCGACTCCATTCAGAATGGCTACTAGTGATAGAGTGGAACCATACGACGCGACACCAATTTTACGCTCCCGTTATTTTATTCTCCCGGCTTCGGCTGCCGTCCTGGGCACACTAATTGGTGCAGTCCGAGGCTCCCGTCGGGCATCACTACGGTACCTGGCTGAGAATGCGCACCGGCCACCTACGACGGTCCAAGGGTGGTATTTCTATAATAAAACCAAAAACTACCGGCGAATGGCCACGGGGCTGCAGGAAGGCGGTCTGAACGCTGTGAAATTGGGTGTTGCTGCACTAGTTTGGGTAGGGATCGAGGACAGGTTGGAACGGTGCGGACAGCCATGGGCCGAGGTGAGAGAGCTAGGAGCTGGTGTAGGGACGGCGAGCGTTTTTGCGGCTGTATGTAAGTTGTCTCGATGCTCTTCAATGCACAATGGGCTGGAGTTGTCTGGATCATTCTAGACCGGCTTCCATGGCATTCGGGTCGTCAAGCGATGTGTCTTGGGGGGTTGGTCGGTGGAGGGTTAGGGTTCCTTCGCTGGGCTAGGTCACACTTGGAGGCTGTTCAGTCTGGGTCCGCGTAGAAGAAGAGGTCCGTGCGCTTGTACGTATTGCGAGTATCACAATACAGTATGCGAGGCGACCAAGTGTTTCATCGAGCTTGTGCCTCAGACTTGTTGCAGACGACGGAGAGGCGATGATCCCGATGGCTGCTCCGCCCACTCCACACTCTGAAATATCAGCACTTGTAATACAACCACCATCCACATCTGTACCTGTACCTTCTCCACCGTCGTCGCGGTCCTCGCTGTCATCTTTACCGCTTTCCAAAGTGATGATCAAGCTGTGGCCATCCGTGCTCGAGCAGCTCACTCCCCGGGTCAGCGCCGATGGCCGCGAGCGCCCAAATCCATTCGATGTTTCGCCGGTCGCAAGCGCCACCTTGTCGTCTTCATCGCCCGGGTGTCTGACACCGACACAACCGCTGACGCCCCCCCAGGCCAGTGCCCCACAGACACAGACACCGCCCTCCACTTCTGCCCCCGTCCACCACCACCTACTGGCGACGACTCCGGCAGTGACCTCGGCACACGCCGACATTACGCCGCCAGGCCCCCTAACGCCTCAGTCCGGACCTTTTGTTGATCGTATTCCTACCACGCAAATATCTCTACATGCACCAGACTTTTCCATGCGAAACAGCAAAAAATCACCGCCACCTTCTGACTCCATGGAAAACAAGCCCAATCCGCCATCGTCATCGTCCTCCTCGGCCAGGACCTCCGCGAGTACAACCGTCGGTGCTGCGCATACAGCACAACCGTCTGCTCCATCGGCGACATCGAAGGGCCAAATCCACGTCAAGCTCATATCTGCACGTGGCCTCAATGTATCCTCTATGCATGCACGTCCATATGTGGTCGTCCAGTTCGAGCAGAACGAATTCGTTAGTCGCGATCCGACGGAAGAGACAGACAAGGAAGTCAAAGGGACTGCTACGGCGTTATCAAGAACATCTTCCTCGAACGCCTTAACGGCACTTAATGCCACTGGTGTACCGCGACCACTTGGGAAGACGAGCACGAATACATCGCCCTCATCTTCTGTTTCCTCCAGCAAAGTACCATCCCCCGTACATCCTTCCACCCAAGGGCTCTTTGGACGTATGTCAGCACACAATCCCGTGTGGAAACATGAGGTTTCCTTGTAGGCGCTATACGCTGACTGATTATTTCTGATCACTGACCCCATCCACAGCGATGTCACTTCTGAAGAGTCTGCAATCACCTTCAACGTTTACGATCGCGTTTCCGACCATCTCTTCCTCGGGACCTTCCAGATTAGGCCTGTGTTGATCCACGATCACACTGTTGACCAGTGGTTCAAGTACGTAGTCCGTTTACTGTTACTACCTATTCCCATTGTCCACCCCACGTCGTTGCCCGTTACTAATTTCCAACGTAGGCTCCGGCCGTTTGAAAACGAGACTGTGAGCGGGGAGATGCGTATACAAATTACATTCGAGCAGTTTAAGGTACGCAACGACGGGCCACGTTGTCTCCCACCCTCCGCCACGCTGTCAGCCTCCTCTTCGCACAATCGTGGTACTTGACAACGGCGCTGATTCCATCATTTCTGTGTGGCAGTCTAAACGCGCACTTACTCCACGCGATTTCGAGTTTCTCAAGCTTATAGGACGCGGAACCTTTGGGAAGGTCTTTCAGGTCCGAAAGAAGGACACGAAGCGCATATATGCCATGAAAGTCCTTTCAAAGAAGGAGATCATTGCCAAGAAGGAAGTGGCGCATACAATCGGAGAACGCAAGATACTTCAACGTTCTCTGGATTCACCGTTCCTTGTTGGTTTGAAGTTTAGCTTCCAGACGGACACGGACCTATACCTCGTTACCGACTTTAAAAGCGGTGGCGAGCTCTTCTGGCATCTGCAGAAGGAAACGCGTTTTACCGAGGAACGTGCTCGATTCTACATTGCGGAGCTCGTCCTTGCTCTAGAACACCTACACAAGTACAACATTGTCTATCGTGACCTCAAACCAGAGAATATCCTCCTAGATGCCACTGGACATGTCGCGCTTTGCGATTTTGGATTGTCGAAAGCAGATCTTCGGCCCGATGAACTTACAACCACATTCTGCGGTACGACGGAGTATCTTGCTCCAGAGGTGCTGCTGGACGAACATGGTTACAGCAAACTAGTCGACTTTTGGTCTCTTGGTGTGCTTTTATTCGAAATGTGTTGTGGATGGAGTCCTTTCTATGCAGAGGATACACAACAGATGTATAAGAACATCTGTTTTGGCAAGATACGATTCCCTCGCAATGTGATCAGTGAAGAGGGAAAAATGTTTGTCAAGGGGGTGTGTACATTCATTGTACCATCTGGGCCCAGCATGTGTTGAGTCTATGATCCAGCTCCTCAACCGAAACCCGAAGCATCGCCTGGGTGCACAGCGAGACGCTGAAGAACTCAAGGAACATCCGTTCTTCTCAAGTATAGACTGGATGGCACTGTCCATGAAACAAGTTACGCCACCTTTCAAACCTGTCGTCGAATCGGACGAATCGACAGCAAACTTCGATCCAGAGTTCACTACTGCTGATATCCGGGAAGTAGGCAACGGATTAGATGGGAAAGGCAGCCCAAACGAAGAAGACCCCAGCGAAGACTGGACTCAGGCTGGTACGCAGGGCCTTTTGCACACACCAAATGGTCCACTGGGCAGCGATCGCATGACGATTAGTGCCAACCATTCGCAGAACGGATCGAACGGACTCGATCGATCTCAGGGCATTCAGATCAGCAAGCGCAAGAAGCATGATGTAGCTGGGTCCCCCCTCACCAACAGCGTACAGGAGAACTTCCGCGGATTCACGTATTCTGGTGGGGAAAGCGTGGTAACACCAATGGGAGTCCTGGGCAACAGAGCAGAGTCGGAAGATGAGGCCGTTGACGACGACGAAGCCTCTGAGTTAACGACAGAAGATGAGTTCGAGGATGAGGCAAGCTTTGCAGGACGTTACTCGAAAGGTAGAAAGGGGATAGACGACGAGGTGGCAGTATGAGTGTGTCGTAGACGTGTGAACTATGTCAGTGACTACTCCCTCTTACTTGACTTATTAATTGCACCATCACTTGGACCTACGTGGAGACTCAGGCATTCGACTCGCCATGTTCGCGTTACCACCATGCAATCCTTACGTCGGTGTATACGTACATCCCGTTCTTCTCTTCGTTCACACCACGTATTACAAGCTAATCGCGTTCTATGGCTCTATTCATCGCTATCTATACTATTCGCTACCACATGTATTGACGATGTAATCACCCATGTATCTTCCCTGCCAAACAGGATGTACAGCGAATTACGTTTCTGATGACAGTCACCAATCAAGGAGTGCCTCACACCCTGGTCTCGCCAGGTTTATGCCGCCACGAAGGATAGTGGGAAGCACCTGCCCGTCGATGATAGTGTTCTTCACGATGGATTCGACGTCGTGTGGAGTAACTCGTCCATACCAAACACCCGTTCCTTGAGGGTTGTACATCTAGGAAGATTCCGAGCAGAGCGTTAGCCATCTGGAGGATGGAATCAGACCGAGACTTACGATAACGTTTCCTGCAAATTTGTGGCCACCCATGTGAGAATTGCGCAAGATGAGCGCTTTCTTCTCTTCTGCAAGCGCTTTTAACTGCGCCTCGAATGCCGCCTCTGGCTCTGGATCATTGATCACCGAAGACTCTAGGGTGGGCTCTCCGGAGAGATCTTCCAGTTCGGTATGGACCGCCCAGCCTTCGCACTCCAAGTAATGGATAAATGCTGTAATATCCCAGGTTAATCAGGCAATTCACGACTGTTTGAGGGATGACCTTACTCTTTTCAAGGATGGGAGCAGCTATTGCACAGCGTTTGTCACGCCGCTTATGTGAACCTGTAATGGAAGGCGTCAGTGAAATTAGTTTTGCGGAAGAAGTTAGCAGTTTACAGAGTAGGATGACACAGGAATACGGCAACACCCAAGACCTAAGCGAATCAGAGCGGGACACTGAGCCCACCCTTCCGTGTGAGGGGTCCAGCGCAGCCATCCACAAGGTCTCTGCACCCTCGAGTGATCGCGGAACGTCAGCAACAACTCTGAAGTCGGGAAGCACAATGACTGTTTCTTGAGAAGGACTGTCTGAGAACGATCTATGACTGCCATTTAGGATCGATAGCCTGGACTGCTCGTTTTGTGTAAACAAGCCTGGCGGAAGTTGTGCCTTATTCTTGGTGGCCCCATTTTTATTTTCTGTCTTGGCACCTTGGAGTCTCTCATTTACATTGCTCAATAACGCTGCCAAAGTGCCGTCGACCTCCGTAACTTCATGGGGCCAGTCTGATTTTCCACTAGAGACTAAAACCTGTGATATGCTGTCTCATAAAAGGGACTGAAGGCAATAGAAAGTTGCCTGCCTGACGTCTATACGGTTTCACTGAGCCCAACATATCCGAGTCCATGTCGACAGATATCCTGCGTGAGTAGTCGTCGTGATCTTGACGAAGCTTTAGAACAGAGGGACAGTAATCAAAGACATTCACCTTGATCGCAGGGATCAGGACAGGATCGACAGATTGCATCGGAGACTGGGACATCTACAGCCCGAAGGGCATCATAGACCTTCTGGGCGTCTGAGGGAAGGGTGTCTGCGAAAATTTTTTTGAAGTTTGCAAGCACAGTCATGGTATGTTGGAGTGGGGGGTCCGTAACACCTGGCAATCCGTCTTATATACGAACCAGGCCTTATTTATCAGATAAGGCGGAGGCCGGAGTAGCTCCGAGAGTATGGTATTATATAATAAAGTTAACAAATGGTAGCCACTGCCATCGGGTCCATCGCCACATCCATGATGTCCGCCCATAAGGCTGAAATGAGTCACACTGTTAGTAATGCGCTAGAACAGCCGAAACGTTTCAAAACGACGACTTGCCCTAGCCACCACATCACCTCTGACTGTCCTTGTCAAGTTGAGATTTTACCCTCTCGCTGTTTTCCTTCAGGGACAACCAAGACGGCCGTCCATCCTTTTGTGTGCCCATCAAAGCTTGGTAGACTCGATCCACTCTCCTCAATCTACTCTCGGTCCAACCTGGGCCCATGCTCTCCAAGCTAGATGCAGACCAACTACCCTGATCTCTACCAAGGAAGAACTTGGGAGATTCGCTGAAACGTTCTTTCATTCTGCGAAGTTCGCGCAGAGAATATTTATTGTGGTCTTCCTCGATGATCAAGGGTTGGGTAAATGCCTGGTCAATGGCAGCAGAGAGATTCTCGGGGGCGATGAAGGTGTTGGACTGGTGGTAGAGTGAGACAAGTGCTTCCATCCTCTTGTCATGGGATGACTGAAACTTTGCCGCCTTCGAAGAAACGGTGCGTCTGCATGCAACTGTCAGCGAGGAACATGGAAGAGATTTGCAGAGTGTTAGCAACATGGTCGTGCGTGCTTGACCGAACATCAGAACAGTCAAAACTCACATACGCACGTGATCGCATGTGTCTGTATTACGTAAACTGCCGTGTTTCTTCGTCGTGCAATCATCTTATTGAAGTAGGCACGACATGATTCACGACTTGAATGCAACGCAACTTTACGTGCACTGACTCGGGCTACTCTCGGGATAATCGCTGAATCTCAGTGAACAAGTTACTAATGTAACTCACAAGCCCGGGTTGTGGCACCGCTGTGTGATCGACACTCCTACTCATCTCATGTATCCTCGAGACGTCCGTTCGGATGAACTCGAGGAGAGGTGTCGAAGTGCACACAGAGGCTTCCTAATGATGACGCAGCTATTGTAACTACATCGGAGTGTCCTAAGCTACAAGCAGTAGCGCGCCAGCCTCGCTTTGTTTGTGTATTGGAGAGCGTGGTCGGTTTGGATTTTGTTTTACAATGTCTTCCATAATTTGCGGTGTGTGTTAGCAAATCGAACAAACAACTCTTTTCCCTACTTTCCTTCGCTCGTCGTCGTCATTCTACACGATGGATTTAGCAGCATCAACGCTGTCGGCTTGCGTGATGCAGGAGAAACTGGCCCGTGCGCAGGATGCTTTCTCACGCATGACATAAGCCACAACAGCCCTTTCAACGTTCCTTTCCTACACCTTTCAACCCTCCAGTCAACAAGTACGCTGCCATCGGTGTTCGTCGTCCCGATTATTAGCTCCGGGTGTAGCCATGTCGCAGCAAACACAACAAACGGTCATGCCATCAAATATGTTACCACCGGGCGAGGCAGAACTTGCCCAGGCAAACTCATATTACCCGCAAGAACCAACCGACCTCACGGGTGGATTGCCAATTAACCTCGATTCTCTGCGCGACGGACCCCCGGGAAGCAAACCGTTTTACCCTTACTCAACCCTTATTCGGTATGTTACTTGATGTTGACACTTGTCTACTCCCCCTTGGTCGGATTTGCAACTCATCGCCGTACCAGATATGCGATCAAAGGCTCGCCCAACCAAAAGCTACTCTTGGAAGACATATACTATGCGATTGAATCTCGCGTGCGTGTTGTTCGTTTTCCTGATTTTTTGTTAGTTCTCACGGTATGTCGGCTAGTTCCCATATTTTAGAACCGCACCTTCGGGCTGGAAAGTAAGTACGGCCTTTCGAACGCGATCGATGATTCCTCCCATACGTCGCGTTCTTGTGTACCCGAGAGAGACGCGACCGCGATGTTGATGTTTGATTGTGTTCATATTTGTTTGATCACTCCTGCAAAACAAAACAAAACTAACCGTCTCCCCAGAATTCGGTCCGGCATAATCTTTCTCTCAATCCATGCTTCGAGAAGGTCCCACGTCCACTCACGGACCGAGGCAAGGGATCATATTGGACTGTCAACGATAATGTCGATCCACGCACTGGGGTTCATCGTGTGAGAAAGAAGAAGCCAAAGGGTGTCAAAGGCCGTCAGTCGGAAGAGCAAGACATTGAATACCGTCCGAACGAACCCTTTGCTGACCCCCACGCACAATTTGTCCAAGCGCCCCCACCTCAGATGCATCCCGATGAGGCTGGCCCGAGCAGACAGGCCCCTTATCCGCCCCCCTATCCACCTGCGTATGTCCCCTCATGACGTGTGACAAATTGGCTGATGTATGTCTTGATCAGTTTTGATCCCAACTTTCCCATGCTTCCACCCCCGCCTCCTGGGCTGCGTTTTCCCCCGCACCCCGCTATGCCGATAGATAATTTAGAGGCGGATGAAAACGGCAACCTCTCTTGGCGCTTGACGTTGATGAAAGAGTTGAGTAATCTCCAGCAGCTAGCGGCAGAGCAAGAAAAGGCCGGTGCTGATGAGGAGTGGTTCCGGATGATGCTGCTGCGTATTCGCGGTGCACTCATGGCCCCTGCATACCATGATGGGATGCACCCACCGCCTGGGATGCCACCTCACCCACCACCAAATCCAGAAATGCCGCAGTAAATACTATGGAGAACGTGCGAATGGTGGGGATTTTGTTTCTGAACGATTGGATAGGTCTCGCCCTCGCAATCAAGTGGTCGGCCCTTTTTTTCTACACGTTCTAGTATCATCACCTGTACACTACTCAAACGGGGCAAAGTGATTTGCTTATATAATATAGACAATCTGATTACAAAGGTGATGATTTGTCACGTTTGTCTGTGCTTTCCTGCTCCTCGAGAAGTTGCTTCAATGACTCCCACTGCAGTATCTACCACAGGTTCTGTTCCTGCAATACCTAAGCCAGCTGACCCCGTCTCCACCGGGCCAGTGCTGGTTATTGGATCATTGGCCACTGCGCAGATTGGAAAATATCAATCACTTGTTACGAGCTTGGATGCAAACGCGAGTGGAGACACAGTAGAGAGGCAGATGCTCGACAGGTTGATCGGTGGAGGTAGACTCATTCCTTCCGTGATCAAAGACCAAGTTAAAAGTTCGACTGCTAGCTATTGCTTTGGTTCCATCCTCTTATTCAGCAATACACGTCGTGCTCACTCCGCCAGAGTATTCTTCTCTCTTGCCCGATATACGGCCGTTCCTTGGCCAACTTCTCGAGGGCCTTGTTCCGCTGGGAAAACTGTATCTGCTTAACCTTCCTCCAGATCTTCTCAGCCTCTCTCAGGAGCTTACTCTTACTGGGTTTGCCGTCCTGGAAAGTGTTCCACAGGGCGAAGACCCCCGAGTGATTGCCCACAAACCTAGTCCCACGACGAGCACGCTCTGTGGTGGAGCTATCCCTCTAAGGCAGAGGGCCGATCCTGCTCGTCAGTCTTCCAAGAAGGCTATCTGGACCCTTTCGTCGCCTTCCACACCCTCCATTGACGCGGAGGCTCTTTTGACTGCTGCCGACCGCACACGTCCTATCCCAACTTGCGAGCCCATGAATCCGGGCACACCTCGACGCAAGAAAGCGTGCAAGAATTGCACATGTGGGCTCGCCGAAGTTGAGGCTGAAGAAGCCAAGTTGGGGAAAGTCGTTCTTTTGGACGCGGGTGGTGCGGTGGAAGTCGGTGCCGGTAGTACGGAGAGAGAGCGGCTAATTGCTGCAACAAAGGCTGCTCCAAAGGCAACAAGCAGCTGTGGCAACTGTTTTCTAGGAGACGCGTTTAGATGTGCAAGTTGCCCCTACCTGGGTGCGCTTTATTTCTCTTCCAATGGCTTATTTGCGATTTCATGTAATTCCTGTTAGGTCTTCCTGCTTTCAATCCCGGAGAGAAAGTTGAGATTAACTTGAGTATGGATGATATCTAAGACGGTATCGCCTCTTTGGTCTGCTAAGAAGCGACTGGATGATATCAAACACACAATGTATTGCATCACCTTAGAATGATAGATATTCTCCAGTAGCTTAGACACCTTCACAATACTAGCTATTGGGGTTCAACGTTCAACATTCGACATCTGTTCCTCTGCATCGATATCCCATTCATCCCCCCAGTCTAATACATCACCATCGGCCACACTCTGTACTTGCTTCAGAAGTTCGAGTAATCTACCTGGGTCGAGATTGGGTTGATTGCCTTCAGCGTGTGCATCATCGGAATTCAGAGATTGGTCTTCCACATCAGTGGTTGTTACTTCATCATCACTCCCGGAATATGCTTCCAGGGTGGCTAATCCAGTTGGATGTTTGTTGGCCATTTCCTCTTCTAGGGCAGAACTACCATCGCTCCCATACCCACCAACCAGGCTGAGAACCGCGTTTAGACCCACTATTTTATTTAGCTTCCTGCGCTTCGTTGCTCTTGCAACACTAACCTGACCATCCTCCGAGGATCCGACTATGGAGCCAAATTTATCAATGACGGTGCCGCGGAACGACGATGCTTCTGGATCGAAGACGTGAATAGTCGGGAACTCTGTGAAGGAAGTTCCTTGAAGGAGCTCGCTGAGGCTTAGCGTTGACTCCAATTTGTGGTAATACGTTGCATTCAGAGCTCTGGGGAATTCCTTATTCGCGCGTATGTAGCAGTGCGGAGGAACGAAGCATTCTGGGGCCTCTGTGTGGGGGGTAACTATGGATGGCAGCCAGTCTGGGGTGTTTGCTTTTTGCTTTGAGAGTGTCGGGGAGACCTGGCGCTGGAGTATGGTAAGGAGTGCCACCGATAGACTATTACGATGTGAAAGTAACTTGAAGAATGATAGTGGCGAGGACGAAATGGATGAAAGGGTGGTGGGGGGATGGAATACCAGCTCGATTGTGAGTAGAGGACATTTTGACCTTCATACATGGTATGATGTCAGTCTGGTCGAGGATACTATCAAGTCAAAATCCTTACTTTTGATCAAATGTCGACTGGTTCATATTTCGACGTTCCATACCCATCGGCAAAGACTCGACGTCGATTCCCAGCGTTTCGAGGTGATCCCTAAGCACGTCTCTCTTCGATCTTGGTTTTCGCCCGCTTGAAGACTTGCGCGCGTTTGAAACCTTGCCTGAGCCGACGCTGTCCATATACCCACCGCGAACGATCTCACCGCCCCAATTGCTCACCCTTCTGCCGACATCTTCGAGATAGCAGTAGTCCTGCATCATCGTACCCCAGCCGTAGGCGTTCATCGGGACATACTGGACTTTGTCTCGCTCACCAGTGCACCCTGTGTCTTGTTTGTGCCTGCGAGAGCAAGGAAGCGAGCAGGTAGGAGTTGCACAGCGGGGACATTTATACTGGGCTGGAGTGGAGCATAGCGCACAATTTCGAAGTTCGGATTGAGCGGACATGGGCCCAGAGGATGTAAAGTTATCCACCATTCTGTGATATCGAATCGAGAAAAAAAAAACTGGGTGAAATCGATCAAAAAATGGTTTGCTCGTAGCCGCGGAATATCCGCTCGGAGGCACGTACGACAGGCCTGCAGTTGTGTGATTGAGTTGATTGCACCCGCGGGACTCCAACTCCTGGCACGCCGCCTCGTATTGAGCCTAGTCTCATGTCGGCAGTCACTCAATCTCCCGCTCATGCATACTACGAAGTAGCTCTCTTCGGCGAATTCTTCGCATGCGACCTCAGGCCTATCCTTAACCGATTCACCCTCCACACCGAGTCTGCAACCCCCCTGCACACCCGCGAGATCGTGTTTGAACATATTGGTGCCCAAGGCCTCGTTCAATCCGGTTCTCAAGGTGACGAACCCGTCCTGTTGCGAGCCAGGAAAGAGCTTGGTGAAGGCAAGGAGAGCGGATGGTGAGTTGAATACACACCCGTTATTGTCTCGTAACCCATCCTCCAGGACTCTATATTCGTACCTAAAGCCAGAATCTGTACGCGTACATCCTGAGGCAACCGTCCGTCCGTGGGCGGTTTGTGAGGTCCTTGGGGATGCTCTTAGTTTTGCAAGCGCCCTTGGATACGTGTATGTTCGGTCTGCATCCTTATCAGATAGTAACACTAAAGAGAGTTATGCTAGTCGTCGCTCTCAGATCTACAAACGCGGATACTCTTTCCGACGTGGACCGTTGATTATCCAGATGTTTCAGCAAGAGCAGGTACCAACGTTCAATTGACTCTCTGACTAAATCCTTACTTACTTTCTCCCTTGAGGTCGACCCGAAGACATCACTTCCGGTTCCTGCTCATGCAGATACTCTTTGGGAGGTGGAAGTCAAAACAGCCACTCAAGTCAACACTGCTGCCCCTGTTACTGGTCAGGTGCAAGTGAATACCGTCCGCTCAGCCATCGACGCGGTCCTTGAGGTTCAGTTCATCATGAAAGGCCTGTTGGACCTTCGAAGGCAAGATATATGACTACTCCACATCAACCTAGCCATAGAGCAAAGCTTTTCGAATTCATACTTCCTGTTTCCGTCATTCCCTTACCGCTCAGGAAGGTAAGATGTCCTATTCATTGACACTCCGTCTAAAAGGCGAGTTGAAACCATAGTCTACGTCCGATTCACTCGAAATTTTTCTGTACGTGAGGTTTCTGAGATCCGTTGGAAACCCGTGCATCGGTTTAAAAAGCACGCGCGGACTCTAGGCCACAGATCTGCGGGGACCTCGAAGGTGGTAGTAACTCGCCCTCAGAAGTCGTTGTGTTCACTCTCAATACTCCATTGACGCCTCTCATGGGACGTGTTATTAGTTTTGCGGAGGGTTATCACCATGTCACCGTCCCATAGAATCTGTGATATCCATCCCGTGCTATCAAAGCTGGTGGCAAGTGACACTCAGTGATGTCCAATGCACTTGATTAGATGCCGAATTCCTCTCAAGATATACTATCATTGTACCGGTAATGCAAACTGCACATGCAATGCAAAATGTTCAGAACACTACACTCCACATATTCTGTAGACTCCAAAAAATTAAGGGAGATAGGTATACATGTATTCAAATCGT
The DNA here is from genome assembly GCA_038089195.1 of Brasilioporus rufonigricans. Taxonomy (NCBI): domain Eukaryota; kingdom Fungi; phylum Basidiomycota; class Agaricomycetes; order Boletales; family Boletaceae; genus Brasilioporus; species Brasilioporus rufonigricans. The sequence continues at coordinate 36,026 of JBBPKJ010000218.1, forward strand.
GGACAAGAAATTGGCATGAGTTAAGAAGAATGATGTGTTATAATCTGTCGTTTTCTGTCGAGATCAGCAGAGGTATTGACCATTTCACCCCCAGGTCCAAG
>JBBPKJ010000219.1:0-36020 GCA_038089195.1 Brasilioporus rufonigricans
CTTTTCTTTTCTTTCTCTGCTCTTTGCTGAAGTCTCCAGTTCAATTCTGCTGTATAACATTTTCTTTTCTTGCCATGACTTATCCCTGATGACTCATTGGCTGATTACTCATTCATGCTTACTACTTGTTTGCTTTGATCACTTATTAGTCACCTTTCCCGTGCCTGCCCTAAAGCAGGTACAGTAGTATATAAACCTCACAATCTTCTTGTACTTTTCCTCACTCTTGTTTTTCCTGTACTTTCATCACAATCCACTCTTGTCTCCAAAGTCTCACTCTACTCTTAAGTGAGTAACTAAGGGTAACCAGCCCCTTCCCCAGTGGTATCCACTCCACAATCCCAGTTCCAGACCTTGTCGTTACTTTGGTAACTCCTCGCCCCACCAAGGGGAACCTTTGTCGGTTCATTGAATCATCCAGTTGCTTACTTAAGCAGAACCCTTGCTAGGTCACCTGACCTTCCCAGTTCCCCATTCTTGTTCAACAGGACTACCCTAGCCCCTACCCGGGTCTAGCATAACAAGGGGTAGGTGATTGGGTTGGATTTGATGAAGCGCAGCGATGGGGAGGAGTTGGGACATGGGTCAGTTGTGGTATGGGCAGTATGAGAGGTGGCAATAGTAGTAGTGGGAGGTGGTGTGTTCAGCAATGAACATAAGGTGGAAGGGTGCTCCAGGGACAAAGATCTTATATTGGAATTGAGGATGTGAAAAGGTGGGAAAGAGGCAGTTGATGGATGTCATGTGATGAGGTGGTGGAGGACTTATTGGGAGGGTATATGGTGGATGGAATGGAGGAGAGTGGTGGAGATGAAGAGTAGAGTGGCACAGATAAAGATAAGGAAAATACAGAAGGGGAGAGTGAGGCAATTCATTGGAGATTCCTGGTTGTCTTGTACACCTTAAGTAGATCGGTGGCATATTCTAGGTTTGATTCAGGTTCCCAGGTGTTCTCAGAAGTTGCATAGCCTTTCCATTTGATGAGGTATTTCCATTGTCATCCTATTCCATGATGAGCAAGGATAGCTTCAACTTCATATTGTTCTTCATCATTAATGATGTCAGGAGGGGGAGAGGGGAAGCTTGGACCATATTCGGGGGAGGTGCAGAAAGAGGAGAGCTTGGATGCATGGAAGACATTATGACATTTCCAAGTAGGAGGAAGTTTTAGGCAGAAGGCAAGATTGGAGAGAACTTCTTCAATTTTGAAGAGTTCTACTCTTTTAGAAGAGAGTTTTGGGGAGGGATAGGGGATGTGGAGGTTGGTTGCTTCTAACCATACCTTATCTCTGACTTTCCAGGGGCAGAAGGTGGAGGAGATGCGTTCCTTCATTAATTGTTGTGTTTTCTGATGTGTGGCGAGGACTTCATCATGAGCCTTGGAGATGATGGATAAGTGGGTTTCTAAGGCAGGGAGGAAGGTTTTTCCAAGGGGAGGGTATGCACGTGGTTGGTATCCCATCATGAGGTGGAATGGCATCTGATGGGTAGAGGAGTGGGTCACAGAGTTGTGAGAGAATTCTGCTAGGGGTAGGAGATCTGTCCATTGGTGTGGTCTTCTCTCATAGAAGATGCAGAGGTAGGTTTCTAATTCTTGGTTAACCCGTTCAGTTTCTCCATCAGTTTGGGGGTGATAGGCAGATGAGAGTTTTATGTTGTAAGAGAGAAGGCAGGCAAGTTCCCTAGCAAAAGTGGAAGCAAATTTGGAACCTCTGTTAGAGATACGTATAGACATCATGGAGGCCAAATCTAGGGAAGACCTGTTTGAAAAAGAGGTCTGCAATTCCTGCAGCATCAATAGTTTTAGAGCAGGGGATGAAAATTATCCCCTTCATAAGGCCATGGTTGACCATGACCAATACTGAGTCTAGGGAGTGAACAGGGGGGAGGCCAGAGATCAGGTCGATGGAGATCTGTTGGAAGGGGCGAACAGCAGAAGAAGGAAGAGGAGATAAAGGAGGGATAGTGGGGTGTGTGTTTACTTTGTTCACTTGGCAGGTAGCACAACCAGAGATGAATTGGCATATATAGGTGCCCATGCCAGGCCACCAGTATTCCTGTTGTAGGCATTGTTGAGTGTGGAAAATGCCTTTGTGTCCCCTGGCCAGAGAGGAATGGAGAGAGGAGATGAGATTATGTCAAGCTGTTTCAGGAACATACAAATGGTTTTTGAAGTACAGGTTTTGGCCATCATACAGCAAGTCAGAGGGTAAAGAGTTGCGAAAAAGGGGGGTGGAGGTTTGGGCAGCATCCAGGGCTCGTTTAACCAGAGGATCGGAGAAGGAGGAGCAGGCTAGTTTCGATTGAAGGGAGAGGTCAAGAGCTTAGATGATGGTGTGTTCAGGAATGATGGAGGATTCGGTATTGTCTAGGGATGTATCAATGTCATCTTTTCAAGAAAGAGCATCTGTGGGGGCCATCTTAGAACCAGGGGTGACATTCCAGATGATGTCAAAGTCCTGTAGAAAGATACTCCACCTGGCTTGGCAGCAAGATAACTTCTGGGGGGCTTTCATATATGATAGGTTCTTATGATCAGTGATGATGGTGACTGGGTGACCAGTTCCTCATAGGTAATGTCGCCATTCTTCAAGAGCTAGGATAGTGGCAAGGAGTTTTCTATCATAGATATCATAATTTCACTCTGCAGAGCCAAGCATTTTGGAGAAGTAGGCACAGGGGTGGAGGTTGCCATTGGCATCTGGCTGCATGAGTACAGCACCCACCACTGTGAGGGAAGCATCAGACATAACAGTAAAGGGCTTGGAGACATTGGGTAAGAGAAGGATGGGAGCAGCAGTGAATATAGATTGGAGATGTCGAAAAGCGGATTCTTGATCAGTTCCCCATATCCAGGGTTGCTTTGCCTGAGTGAGGAGATGGAGAGGAGCAGCAATATTAGAAAAGTTAGGAATAAATTTGTGGTAGAAGTTGCAAAGACTAATGAAGGAGTGAACTCCTTTGACATTAGATGGGGGGTTTTATTTCATAATGGCTGAAAGTTTTACTAAGTCCATCTTCACTGACCTACTGCCTATGATCATACCAAGGTATTCCACCTCTGGGACGTCAAAGGTACATTGGAAAAGCTTAAGGGAGAGGTGGAGGTCACACATCCGTTCAAGGACATATTTGGTTCTGGCATGGTGAATGGAAAAGTCAATAGAGTGGATGAGGATGTCATCCATGTAGATTACCGACCATCCTTCAGTGATGAGGTCTCAAAAGGAATGGTTCATGAATGCTTGAAAGGTGGCAGGAGAGTTACAGAGTTCAAAGAACATGACGGTGGGCTTGAACAACCCTAGAGGGGTGATAAATGCTGCTTTCTAGGTATCTTCAGGATGTATGTGAATATTATTATAGCCCCACTGTATGTCAAACTTCATGAATAAGGTAGAGTTCTTTAGTTTGTCAATGAGGTCGGAGATCAGGGGGAGAGGATAGGCATTCTTGACTGTATGTTCATTCAAGTATCAGTAGTCTTGGCAAGGTTGGAGAGATCCATCCTTCTTAGGGACAAAAAAGAATGGGGAGGCTGGAGGGGACTTTGAGGGGACTATTCATCCAGTCTTTAAGTGTTCTTCAACAAATGCTTTACAAGCTTCTTGTTCTTGGGGGTTTAGTGGATAGGTTTTGGCAACTTTAGGGAAGAATGAGTTCTTCAATTCTATGGCATGGTTGAAGGGACGTGGTGGTGGGAGGAGATCATGGGTCTTCTCAGTGAAGACATCTTTAAACAAAGTGAAGATGGGAGGGTGTCACATACCAGATTCACCGAGTCAAACTCCGGTCCTCTGGACTCAACTCCAAACTATCTTATTCACCTCTGGACTATCTTTACTTGTTAAGTCTTATCTTCCTTACTCCAGACCAACTCCAGACTTCTGTTACTTATCTCTTCAATTTGTTTCACCTTGATACCTCAGTTCCTCTGTCCTCCTGACATCTCCATTCCTACATCATCCTGACATCTCCATTCCTATGTCACTCTGACATCTCTCCATTCTTGTTTTATCTTGACACTCTGTCACTCCTGTTTCACCTCCATACCTTTGCACATTGTATGTCTATCTGATCTCATTTCCATCTTAGTAATCCGCCTCCAATTTACTATATAACCTCCATATTTCTGTCTTGTATACCTCAGTCTGAATATCAACAGAACTTGACGTTCTCCACCTCCATCCATTTCCACTCTACTCTGCCAGACTGAACTTGACTCTCCTTATCTTGTTTGTCGTCCCTCTGACTTGAGTTCATAAGTAACTCTCATCTGACCTCTGACCCTCCAACCTCCAAAATCAGGACACTGGACCTATGCAAGGTGCACCACATAAGGTGAAGTCAAGTCCCAGACCAACCAAATATAACAACTCTGGCATTCCGGAGTTACACTCAGGGCACATTGATCAAGTTTGATAGTATATTCAGACTCCACTTGCATAGAGTCATCATGGCAACTAGAGTCACTCGCTCTCATTCTTGTGCATTCACTGATGCGCATGATACCCTCTGTACTTTTAGCAGTAGCCACAGAGGCCCGGACATCGTCAACCAATTTCAGAGTTTCTCCGCTAGACGTACTCCAGGCTCAGCCTCTCAGGCCCCTGCCCCACCACAATCTCCGACCCCAGGAGCCCACATCGAGGAAGTTCCTGATGGCACCAAGGTTCCTCTTCCAAGCTCACCATCACTCCATACTCCCATAGATCACACATCACTCTGACTCTCTGGATGATCCCCCAAGTGACCCTGGAGATGACCCATCCAACAGTGATATCCCTGATGATGAGTTTAACCCTTCTTCAGATGAAGAGCAAGTCCCACACAGCACATTTGGCAACTTAGCTAGTGCCATTCGTAGCCTTGCTCACTCCTCTCGTTACAAACCCAAGCATACACAATGGACCAAAGTCAGGGAACTGGACCGGTTTGACAGCACTGACCCCCACGAACTCTGGGTTTTCCTAGTCCAATGTGAACTCAATTTCCAAAACTGTCTCAAGGCTTTCGTCACCAACCATGCCAAAGTTACCTTTGCCCAGTTTTACCTTAAGGATATGGCATTGGAATGGTTCAAACCAGACCTCCTCCAGATGGAAGATCCAGCGCTCTGCCCAATCTGGATGGACAACTACAAGGAGTTTGTCCTGGAGCTCCAGACCAATTTCAGACCGCATGACCCCATTGGAGACAGAGCATCAGCTTGATAACCTGGCTATGAAGGATGGTCAGAAAATCAATAAGTATGTCATTGAATTTAACAGGATCATGTCCCAAGTCTGGAGCTACAGAGAAGGTGCCCTCTGGCATCATTTCTATAACAGACTTCCAGACCGTATCAAGGACGAGATCTTATGAGTTGGAAAACCCCCTACTCTTGCAGAACTCCACCAACTCACACAAGCTATTGACGTGCATTACTGGGAGCATAAATCAGAAGTTAGTTGCCAGGCAAAGTCCTTTAACAACAACACCTCCAAAGGTTCCAATAAAACCTCTGCCCTGTCTGGCAACTCTGCTAGCACCTCTAGCTCCAAGGAGTTGAAGGGTAAGTCTAATAACAATAACACCAAGTCGTCTAATTCCGGCAATTCCACCAAAACATCCACTACACTGAAGTCAGACTTGTCATCCAAGCTTGGCAAGGATGGCAAACTCACTCCTGAGGAACATAAGCAGTGTTTCAACAATAAACTTTGCATAATCTGTGCTGGAGATGACCACATGGCCAATAACTGTTCAAAGGCCACCAAGAATACAACAAAGGGACGAACAGCTAAGACAGCAACTCCAGAAGCCAAACCAGAAGCCTCCGCTCTGGAGGCGAAAAAATAATAAGCAGCCTCCATGACTCCGCATGATCTGGAGGCTGCATTGACTCCTTTTGTGCACCAAAGGGGCTTAGACTAAATGTATCTGCTCTTTTAGACCCACGATCCCTTATGCCCTCTGTTTCCCTCTTATTCCATGAAATCCCACCTTTTCCAGCTCTCCTAGATTCTGGATCCTCCGATTTTTTCATAGACTCCACCTTTGTAAGCCAACATGGTCTCTCAACCTATTCTGTCCCTCTGCTCCAACTCTGACTTTTTGATGGATCCTCAGATTCTATCATTTCCCAGGCCATCGACCTCTCTGTCTATTTTAAAACCAATAACACCACTCTGACAACATTCTATGTCACTCCACTGGATGGATCCTGTCCCCTTGTCCTGGTACACAACTGGCTAACCTGCTACAATCCATTGATTGACTGGACTTCTAGCAGTATCTCATTCTGGACATCAGAGCAGCCCATGCCAGCTCCGAGCTCGCCTCCACAGCCTCTGGCCCCTCTGCCTCTGGCTGACTCCATCTCCCCCAGTCTACCATGTTTTTCTGACCACAAGGCCCCTCCTATAGTGCTTATTAGTGCTCCAGCCTTCACACTCGCTTGCTGACTTGAAGGCTCTGGAATTTAGCATGTGCATTCACCTTCTGGAAAGCAATCTCTGTTCTATAGCCACTTCCCCTCCTGATCCAGTCGACCTCTCTGGTGTTCCTCTGGAATACCATGATTTTGCAGATGTTTTTAGCAAAAGCAAGGCTTCCACTCTTGCTCTGCATCGTGATTTCAACCTTAAAATTGACTTGGAGGAAGGTACCTCACCTCCCATTGGCACCACTTATTCCCTTTCATCCTCTAAGGTTGAGTCCCTCCAGACCTTCCTTGATGAACACTTAGCCATGGGATTCATCTGTCTGTCATCCTCCGCACATGCAGCCCCTGTCCTTTTCGTCCGCAAGAAGGATGGTTCACTCCGACTCTGCATAGACTATCGAGGACTCAATAGCATCACAAAGAAAGACCACTACCCCCTTCCTCATATTTCTGACCTTCTTGATGCTCCAAGCCATGCCAAAATCTACACCAGACTCGATCTCCAGCATCCATACCATCTTGTCTGCATCACCAACAGAGACAAATGGAAAACTTCATTCCAAACACGCTATGGCTCATATGAGTGGCTAGTCATGCCATTTGGATTGACCAATGCACCTGTGGCTTTCCAGCGGTTTGTCAACTCTATCTTTGCTGATCTCCTTGACGTGCCTGTGATCATCTACTTGGATGACATCTTGATCTTCTCTGCTGACAAGGCAACTCATAAGGAGCATGTCTGCCAAGTTCTCCGACGACTCCAGAAATACGGCCTTTATGCCAAGCCAGAAAAATGCAAATTCCATACCGACTCCACAGAGTACCTTGGATATTGACTCTCACCATCCAGGCTCACCATGTCTGATGACAAGGTCAAGGCTATTCTTGATTGGCCTGAGCCTTGGAAAGTCCAAGATATTCAATCCTTCCTTGGTTTCACCAACTTCTATTGCCATTTCATTCATGATTACTCCAGTCTTGTCATTCCACTTACTTGCCTCACCTGCAAGGGTGTCCTCTGGGACTTCAACAACTCCTGTCATTCTGCCTTCTGTCACCTGAAAGAGGCATTCACCTCCACTCCGATCCTCACCCATTGGGTTCCTGACATGCTGCTAATCGTTGAGACTGACACCTCTGATTATGCAATCGCCAGTATTCTTTCCCTCTGGTCTCCAGATGAGGAAGTCTGGCCTGTTGCCTTCTATTCCCATACTCTTACAGCCCCGGAACTCAATTATGACACCCATGGTAAGGAGCTACTAGCCATTCATGAGTCCTTCCAGACTTGGCAGCACTACCTTGAAGGTTCTGGTACACCTATTGACGTCATTACTGACCACAAGAACCTGGAATACTTCTCAACCACTAAACTCCTGACCCGCAGACAAGCCTGTTGGTCAGAGTTCCTTTCCCAGTTCAATATGGTCGTCCACTTCCATCCTGGATGCTTGGGTGCCAAACCCGACTCTCTGATCCGACAATGGGACATCTATTCCAAAGAGGGGGATAGGGCCTATGCCCATATCAATCCACACAATTTCTGACCCATCTTCACTCAGGAGCAGCTAATCGCATCCCTCCGAGCCACTTACCTAGCAACTCCAGTACTCCATGCTGCCTCCCTGTTTGACCTCGAATCTCTCCATAACAACATCCTATCCGCTCTTCCCTCCAATCCCATTGCTTCCATCTACTTGTCCACCTCCGAACCATCCGACTCTTGCTGGAAAGTAGACCCTGAAGGCTTCCTGCATCTAGACGATCGCATCTTTGTCCCCAACGCTGATGACCTCTGCCTCCGGGTCCTCCGTTACAAGCATGATCACCCTCTCTCCGGACACTTCAGACAAAACTGGACATTAGAACTCATCCAATGAGAATCCACCTGGCCCAGCATTTGTACCTTTGTCAAAGAGTATGTCTCCTCTTGCACAGCTTGCGCCCAAGCCAAGGCCCCTCATCACAAGCCCTACAGACTCCTGAAACAACTTCCCATCCCCAGTAAACCCTGGAACTCCATCTCCATGGACTTTATAGAGCAACTCCCTGCCTCCTCCGGCCACACAGCTATCCTAGTTATCATTGATCATCTGTCCAAGCAATGCATCTTCATCCCCATGAACAACCAGGTAACATCTCCAGAGTTAGCCAAGCTCTTCCTACTCCATGTTGTAACGTTGAGAGCACTTCTATGCTCGAGACTAAACTTCTTGGACGCCAGGAGGTACTCACGAAGAGACACAACGTCTGGAGAGCAAGATCAAGGACAGGAGTCACACGGGGTGAGCAAAGTAGTGCGCTGGATTGCGTAGAACTAGCTAAGGGACAAGGGCGACTACCGAGCTAATAGATATAGTACAACTGAAGCGGAGTCTGAATGGAGATTAAACAGAGGCAAACAGGGATCTACCCGCGCTTGGACCAAGATGACAAAGACAAAGAGTAGTAGTTAAGCAAGAAAGCTGGAATCGAACCAGCAAGAGTGAGGGCTTAACTATCAATGAAGAGATCGGGATACGCGACACTGTAAGAGAAGTGTCGTAGGAGAAGTTAGTCCAAGTTTAAGACAATCAGAATAGAGAGGTCAAGAGGACATTGTCGGCATAGAATATGGCGAGGAAAGAGTCATAAGAAGTATAAGCAAGCGGAAACGCATGGTTGTGACAGAAGGAAATAATGAACGTATCTCGATGTACCAGGGAAATTGTAACACATAGTGGAATGGAAGAGAAGGCAAGAGGGTCACAGAATTCAGATAAGCTAGGATTGAAATGGGTGTCGGGGGTTTTGTTCTTTCCGGATGTTGGTTTTTATTGGGTGGATACAAGTGACGAAGGTTTGTAAGTGAACCGGAGAAGTCCTGGTGGTGATTGTCATAGGAGGCACAGAGGTGGCCAGTACAAAGGAGAGGCGTGGAAAGTCTAGTGTTCTTCTCAGAGCCGGCATTTAGAAGGAGAGGACAATCCAAGCAAGCATTCTTTGTAGTATCGGGGATAGAGGGCCTCAGGGAGGCACTCACGAGGAGGTGCTGCATCCTGGGTGCAGATTAGTGTCGGGTAGAAACTGTCAAGTAGTCAAGAGACGGCTAGGTGGATTTAAGATGGGAGTTAAAAGATAAAGCAAGGGTAAAAGAGATTCGTTCTGGCCAGGACTGGGTTTTTTTGTTTTTCAAGATAGTTTGTCGTAGATACCCTTTGAAGGCCAATGGTGTTTCATCACTTTTTGTGCTTCTTTTGTTTGACCCTTTCTCAGTTGATATCTTTTACCGTTTCGTAGGTAATCTTGTTGGAGCTGTTGGTTAGCAAAGAAAGGTCTTCAACACCATTGCTACACAGTAATGCATGATTTGCTGAAGGTTGATCCATTCTTCCTTCCCAGGGGTAGCTCTTCGAAGTTTCCATTGATAAGGTTTGGACGAGTTGTGAGAATTTACAGATTTCAGGGATTCTTACAATTTCCTGGATGTTTTTGTTCAGCACTGAGGCCCTTGATACCATTGCTGCATGGTAATGCTTGATTTATCAAGGAGGGTTCCAAGTTGTTAACAAAGGATGTGTCCATTCTTCCATGGTTTCCATTTGGTAGAAGCTAAAAGTTAAAAAAATACCCTCCAATTAAGGGGGTGAGCTGCTGAGATCACCAAAACATAGTAACAAGAGAGAGAGAGCAAGTGGGTAAGGAGGTGAGCCCAGTTCAGTAACCAGTCGACTCCATTGGCACAGTTGTTGTATCAGAGCTAGGCGAGTCAAGAATTAGTAAAAATGCAGAAAAGACAAGACCCAGTATTTCTTTAGTGCTCTGGAAGTCGCACTTGATCCAGAGTTGTTGGAGTCAGAATCTTCAATGCTGTTGCTACACAGTAATGCTTGATTCATTGAAGTGTTGTTTCCAAGACCATTTAACAGTTGAGGGATCACCAGGAGTGGTGCATAAGCACCGAAGCAGTTTCACTAGCAAATTCTAGTCAGGTTTCCTCTGTCCGCTAGTCAGACAGTGGGCCATCCAGAAGGGCTAGAATGTGGTGAGGTCTTTTCCTCAACAGATACTTCCTGTGTAGAGGGTGTGAGCTTCCCACTTAAGGGTGAAAGGTTTGATCTGTGAAAGTCAGGTACTGGGCATTTAACAAGAATAGATTTCTGGGGAATTTATACCACAGGGAACCAGATCTGCTGATGTTGACCTTCTCGAATAGGCCTTTTAATGGGTCTGCAAGGGAGGTCAGGGCTGGAAGAAGGAGAGGTTATTTGCAGAGGTGTAACACCTTGCTTCCCGGAGAGGAAGCTAACTAGTGCACTTCGACCGTTGTCAGTGGTGTTAGTCAGGGATAGAAGAAGGAGAGGTTATTTTCAGAGGCGTAACACCTCACTTCCCAGAGAGGAAGCTAACTAGTGCGCTTCGACTGTTGTCCGTGGTGTTAGTCGGGGATAGAAGAAAGAGAGGTTATTTTCAGAGGCGTAACACCTCACTCCCAGGAGAGGGAGCTAACTAGTACTTTTCGACTATTGGAGTCCAGATTGTGGAGTTGACCTTTTGGTGGTCCAAGGATTGGTCATTGGCTGCTTGAAGTGCCATTCCAGGTAAGTTTTATTGCTTGGGGGAACTGGGGTTTTCTGGAAATGTCAGAGATGAGGTTAATGAGGTTAATTGAGAAATCTTTTGTCAGCTTTTTGTTCTCAGAAGATCTAGAGGGATTATTTCAAGGAAGAAGCATAGATGGTGAAATCCAAAAGAAGTCCCTGGGATATCTTGGCATTAAGACTTCTTGAACAGTTTTACAACTTGTTCCAGTCCTATGCTGACCTAGAGAGGTCAGCGGCACTTGGTGGCAAAAAGACAAATAAGGTGAAACAGAATTAGAGACTAAAAGGGAAAATGAAAAAGGGAAGGAATTTGTTAAACAGTTCACCAGTCATGGTGATACTTGCAATAGGGGACTCAGCAGAAGTATGTATGCATACTGGCATGCCCGGGGTCATCGATGGATTGTTCTGGGAATCGTGTCTTCTTTTGAGGGGGACTAGGTGGGAGTGATGGACTGGGAGAGGGTGATAATTTCCACAAGGGGTCGGGGGTCCACGAGAGTCATTGACTAGTTGAGTTGATTAGGGTCTTGTTAAGGGAGTATGGGTCCCAAGTTTGGGGACAATCCCTTGCATGACGTCCTAGTTTGCTGCATTTGGGACAGATAAATTCAACTTTACACGAATGGCTTGTATGTCCTTTCCGTTGGCGTTGGAAACAAACATCATTGTCCCAACAGTATCTCCTTTCTTGTTCGGTGAGCTTTTTGGGCCATTTTGCCGTGATGGATGTGTCTTTGTGGTCAGAGAGTTTCCAAGGAGGTATGAAGTGGTCGGCTAGTTCATCCTGGAGGTTGGGGGGAGTGGACAGTCGCTCAGTTAGGGTCGGCTTGTACTGTGATAGGAGGGACAGTTCTTGGGCAAGGAGTTGGATCTGTATTGCAAGTTTGGAGGTTCCATCCTCGAGGGAGTCCTCCCAAGGAGGTCCTTTCAGCTCCCTATCTTGAGGTGGGATAGTCGTTTTCAGCATTTTTATGGGTTAGCCACTGAGTCATTCAATTTTGGCCAGTTCTTGGACCATGGTGGTTCTGGTAAGAGTGGGATGTGTCCAAATACTGGAATTTGGATTGGAGTAAAATGTTTTCCCATAAGAGATGCTTAGCTTCTTGGCGAAGCCATATAATCAGAGTTGTCAAGTGAAAGAAGAGAACTTGGTTAGGGAAAAGAAATGTGGAACTATTTCGTGGATGAATCATGTAGAATGTTTGACATGAATTTCCGTTCCATTGTCATTCCAGCAAATTGTTTGATGAAAACTCGGTTGTTCCAACAGATGATAAAGCTTCATTAAGAATGGTGCTGGTAGTCGAGGGATTGGTTCTGGTGTAGGAACTATTGTCTTTGGTGGTTCCTTGTCTTCCCTGGTTGTCGTTCCAGATGGAAGATCTTTAGAGACAGGCTGCGGAGTGGATGCAGCTCCCTTTATTTCAATGGATCATTTCGGGTTGGGGCTAGGTTGTTTTCTAGGCCGTTTTGTGGGAGGTCCTCTGGTAAGGTATCCAGGACAGAGAATGGTTTGTTTTGTGTTGTACGTCTTTATCATTGAATTACTTGAACTTGACACCATGGGTTGTTGTTGGTTTGCCATACCAAAGGGGGGGGAGTGGTGCAATTGGTGGTTGGGTATGCTCCAATGCCGAATGGTGGTAGAAGGGCAGTGAGTGGGTTAGGCGAGGGCATTCACGGTGGGATGGTGAGGGTTGAAAGCTGCTGGGTTAGCCCTTGGGTGTTGGTCTGGTGGCTAGGCGATGGTGGTTCTTCATCGGTTGAAATTGGGGATGATGGATCCTGGGCAGATTCAGAACTGGAATCAGGAATAGTAGGTGGCGGTCTTCTGCCCCAGATATTGGGGTTGAGGGTGGGCTGCCAAGATGTGATGACCTAATTGCCAAGGGGGCACTCACTAAGAGGCACCACTTCTTGGACTAGGTTAGCTAGGTTAACTGGTTGTCGACTCACTAGAGAGTAGTTGCGTGTAGAGACACTCTTGTTCTTTTGTTATGCTAGACCCAGGTAGGGGCTAGGGTAGTCCTGTTGAACAAGAATGGGGAACTGGGAAGGTCAGGTGACCTAGCAAGGGTTCTGCTTAAGTAAGCAACTGGATGGTTCAATGAACTGACAAAGGTTCCCCTTGGTGGGGTGAGGAGTTACTGAAGTAACAACGAGGTCTGGGACTGGGATTGTGGAGTGGATACCACTGGGGAAGGGGCTGGTTACCCTTAGTTACTTACTTAAGAGTGGAGTGAGACTTTGGAGACAAGAGTGGATTGTGATGAAAGTACAGGAAAAACAAGAGCGAGGAAAAGTACAAGAAGATCGTGAGGTTTATATACTACTATACCTGCTTTAGGGCAGGCGCAGGAAAGGTGACTAATAAGCAATCAAAGCAAACAAGTAGTAAGCATGAATGAGTAATTGGCTGATGAGTCATCAGGGATGAGTCATGGCAAGAAAATAAAATGTTATACAGTAGAATTGAACTGGAGACTTCAGCAAAGAGCAGAGAAAGAAAAGAAAAGAAACATGTTTAAGCAGAGTTGAACTGGGGACTCCATATGGAGTTGGAAAGTGAAGGAAAAAGTGTAGTCCCCTGACTGAATCGTAACACCCCTCCTCCAATGAAGAGCCCTTTTTACTGCGATATTAGAAGATGCCCCCACTGTCCTCACCCTTGAACACATAGAGACATACTCTCGTGATGTCCCTATCCTCACTACTATCCAGATTTATCATCATGCTCAAGGATTGCTTAACCTCTATACCACCCTTTGCCCAGATGATCTTCCTCCTCTCTATGCTGGTCCTCTGACCCTTGGGCTATCCACTGCCCCCACCACTATCCTTGATTTACTGTACGAATTAAACTTTGGACAATATGTTTCTCAACTACCCCCTACTTCCTTATTCTGCCTATACCACCCCACCTTTCTCTCCCTGAACTCCAGAGAATGAGCCTATGCCCTTGGAAGAGATCTACCCCCAAGCTGCACCTCCTCTCCTTCACCTCCACTGCTGCCCATCATTGTTGAAGCCACTTCCTCCCTTGCTGACTGCCTCCACTCTCCTCCATCTGAGGAAGATACCCAGACCACTCTACTTCCCCCTGACATCCCAGACACAGACAATCCACTTTTTCAGGAGCTTTACTGGTGCACCCAACATGGCCTTGTCTTATCCTCCCATCTTCCCACTCTCCCTTCCAGTTGCTTCACCCCTGGATCTCCTGGACATCCTAGAGGAAACTGTTTCCACTATGGAAGACCTGGTCACTGAAAACGAGACTGCATGGCCTACTCCTGTCCCTACTGCCAATGCCCTACCCCCGGGCATCTCTCCTTCTCCTGCATCTGCAAACAATGCAAGAGTTGCCTTCAATGGGGTCATGGAGATCATTACTGCCCCCATAGATGTTGTGGTATCTGTGCCAGACTTGGTCACCTCACTGATGATTGCTGCAGCAGGGATGATGATATTGTCTCCAATGGTGACTTCAATGGCCCTGACAGGGTATAGATATCTCAAACCTGGATTTTGAGCTTATGAAGAGGGTAATGTTACAGTTATTCACCTTCATACCGGTCTCTTCCTTATTACCTTTCGCTATGAGCACTTATTCCCTTTCTCCTATGATTCTTTCTTCCTTTTTCTTGTCATCTTCTTTTCAGATGATATCATGGTCTATTCCCTCAGTTGATCATCCCAAGGACCACTCCTCCTACAATGTTTCTCTCACAACATTGCATGTTCTGATTTTTACACTTTATTTCCTTTTCTCACCATTACTAAGTGCCTTATCTTGCAGGTTCAATTCCTGTGTTCCCACTTAGTCAACTTCTCTTATCTCTTCTGGTCTGTGTGGTGGCAGTATCCCTCCTGTTCTTTGTCCTTCCATATCATTCTATACTTGCCCTGAACCTCTTACTCAGTGTATATAAGATTAGCTAAAGACATCATGTATCTTTAGCTAGTTCTACATTTATCTAATGCACTACTTGGCTCATCCTGTGTGACATTTCCTTGCCCTCTGTTCTCTAGATATTGTGTCTCCTCATGAGTACCTCCTAGAGTCCAGAAGTTATTGTCTTGAGTGAAAGAAGTGCTCTCAACGTTACACTCTCTAGACATTGTGTCTCTTCATAAGTACCTCCTAGAGTCTGGGAACTATTGCCTCAAGCATAAGAAGTGCTCTCAATGTTACACCTCCATTCTGGACTCTTTCTTATCACCTTTTGTTTCCAACACATAACTCTCTTTCCCTACATCTCATATTTCTATTTCTTAACTGTCTTCTTTCCTGATGACATGTTAGTTTATCCTTTGAACTGACATTCTTATGGACAACTTCCTCCTACAGCACTTCTCTTATAGTGGTGTGTGATCTGATCTCTCCATTTGTTTACTAAGCTTTTTCCCTCTATTGGTTCGAGTCCAGTGTTCTCACTTAGTCAAACTACTTTGATAATCTAGTCAATGTGGTGGCTGCACCTTGATTCTCCTCTTAATTCTTTGATGTTCTATGTCTACCCTTAACTATCACTCATGTATTTAAAACTAGCTGAAGACCTCCAATGCTCTTCAGCTAGTTCTATATTTATCCAACGCACTACTTTGCTCACTCAGTATGATATCCACTCGCCCTCTGATCTCTAGACATTGTGTCTCTTCATGAGTACCTTCTAGAGTCCAGAAACTATTGTCTCGAGCATAAGAAGTGCCCTCAATGTTACAATATGAAGTCATAGAAGGCAAGGTTCAGCTGGAACCTTGACTAGTGAGGACTTGGTGTTATGGTTGTGTGCTTATGCTGTCACTTATTTCTTTTGTCCTTCCAATACAATCATCTAAACCCCATTCCTCATTGCAGTCTCTTTTCCTTTCTTCTCATCCTGTACCCTGATGATATTCTTGTTGTACCTCTCTTCTAGTACTCCCTTGACCTGGACCTTCTCTCCTATAATGTTTCTACTTACAATGTTGCATGTTCCTTCCATCCATGACTAAGCCTCTTTATTTGCTGGTTCAAGTCCAGTATTCTTGCTTAGCTCATCATGTGTTCTCAGACTGGTCTGTGTGGTGATGATGTATCCTTTTTCTATGTAGTACTATTTGATTTCATATCTGCCCTAAACCTTTTCATAACATATATAAGACTAGCTGAAGACATTCTGTATCTTTAGCTAGTTCTATGCCTACTTTGCTTCTTGCAATCTAGCACACCACTTTGCTCTCCTTGTGTCACCTTCATCTAAGGCTTGTCTGTCATCTGGACTGAGTGTCCTTGTCTTTGTACTTGCTGGACATTGTGTCTCTTTGTGAGTACCTCCCAGAAGTAGAAATGTTTGTCTGTAGCTGTGCTGGTACTGACTGTGTTGAAGCTATCCATGTTACAAAAGATCTAGCTTGTCCCTCTGACTCTCTCCTCATAGAGTAAGTCACCATTGCCGATCAACCCAACTCTCATTGAAGGATCACTGGATCCTCTAGTACCCTGTTATCATGCTTGCTGTACACTCAAAGGAGCCTTGCTAGACTACTTGCTAGTCAAGAACAATCACCCACCATTGAGTCTGAGGACTCTGATATTGAGCTACTGGATGCTCCACTATTGACCACCACTGTCATCCATAACCAAGAGATTGTCTCTATCCCAGTCACCCCACCATCCTGCTCCCCCTCCTCCATCACCATGACTACCAAACCCATCAAGTTAAAGTCCACCCTCCCTGCTGACTTCACTGGGGATGCCCAGAAGGCAACATGGTGGATCAGTGCCATGAAAGGACACTTTGACACCAATAGTCAAATTTTCTCCACCAACCTGCCCAAGATCTACACCCTCTTGAACAAGATGGATGGAGGATCTGGTGTCCACTTCACCAAAAAGTGGTACAGTATTCTGCAAAATCCTGCTACCAAGAATGAAGACAAGATCTTCAATAAGGTTGTCATCAATTTTGAATCCATCTTTGTCCCATATGATATCAAGGGAGCTGCCAGAAAAGCCCTCAATATCCTCTGCCAGAATATCATCTGGAACTCCAAGAACCTGAGGACCCTGCCACCATTTGTCAAAAGTTTGCCAAAGGGCTATATCCATCCCTCTGCCACCTTATCTACTCCCAGAAAGATCTTCCCGCCACCTATGAGAAATGGATTGACAATGCAAAGAAGTTCATTGAGCACCTTGAGATGGAGAACAACATCCTGAAGGGAGGTAATTGTACCTTCTCCACTTGTGCTAAAGACCCTAATGCCATGGACATTGATGCCCTCAATCTCTCCCCTGTAGAAAAGGCTTGTTGCCTCTGTGATCACCTTTGTTTCATATGCAAGAAGCCCAACTGTTCTGCCCATAACCACCCTGGATACCCTAGCAAACCCTGTGGGAAATGACCTATCCAATCTTCCTCTCACATTCAGACTGTAGAAGTCATCCAATCCTCTGAACTCACCCAGTACATATGAAGCCTGAAGGCCAAAGGAAAAGACCTGCAACAGATCATGCAGGTCCTCCACACCTGCTTCGATGAAGCAGAAGACAAAGAAGCTGAAGTTGTCCAATTGACAACTATAGTAGAGGATGAGGATTTTTAAAAAGGAAGAATGTCCCAACATCTCCCCTTCCTCATACTATTGCTCCTGTACCACTAGCACAACCTTTTGAGAGGACAATACAAGTTCTGCTTTCCCTCTTTCATGGAGCAAAAACTGTCACCACCTCTGCCCTTATCAACTGTGGAGCATCAGGAAATTTCATAGATACCTCCCTCATCCACCAACTCTCCTTACCAACCCACCCTTTTCCAACACCTGTAAAAGCATACAATGTTGATGGAATGGAAAACCAATCTGGGTGCATCACAAGGACAGCCACCATCCTCCTCTCTTTCTCCGACCACAAAGAAACCCTTGACCTAATGATCATAGGATGTGGAAGATCCTAGGTAATCCTAGGAATGCCCTGGCTTCACTCTGCCAATCCAAAGATTGACTGGGTTGCTGGAACTCTCTCTCTTCCTGAGCCATCTTGCCCAAAGCAAACACTGTTTGACTCCATCCCCACCTGATATTTAGCATGCTGGCCAGGAATAGACACCAATAAAAAGATCAACTCCAGATTGCGTAAATGGGAGGCCTGGTTGAAGGGAGAATACATCTGTAAGACCACTCTCTCTATCAAAATTGCCAGCCAAGCCAAGAAGGGGCAGCAAACCCTCCCTTTTGCCTTTGAATCCTTCACTGATGTCTTCACTGAAAAGACCCATGACCTTCTTCCCCCACCTCACCCTTTTGACCACACTATCAAGCTGAAATCATCCTTCTCCTCTCAAGTCACTAAGACCTATCCACTAAACCCACAAGAACAAGAGGCCTGCAAAGTGTTCATTGAAGAACACTTGAAGACCAGATGGATAGTCCCCTCTAAGTCCCCTCTGGCTGCTCCATTCTTCTTCATCCCAAAGAAAAATGGATCTCTTTGACCCTGCCAAGATTACTGATATCTGAATGAACACACCATCAAAAATGAGTATCCACTCTCCCTAATCTCTGACCTCATTGACAAACTAAAGGACTCGACCCTGTTCACCAAGTTCAACATACAATGGAGCTATAACAACATTCGCATATGCCCAGAAGACACTTGGAAAGCCATGTTTATCACCCCCCTTGGATTGTTTGAACTAATGGTTATGTTTTTTGGACTATATAACTCTCCTGCCACCTTCTAGGCATTCATGAACCACTCCTTCCACAACCTCATCACAGAAGGATGGCTGGTAATCTATATGGACAACATCCTTATCCATTCTACCAACCTCTCTATACACCATGTCCACACAAAATGTGTCCTAGAATGGATGTGTGACCTCCATCTCTTGCTGAAACTCTCAAAATGCACCTTTGACATACCTGAGGTAGAATACCTTGGCATGATTGTTGGAAGCAGTTCTGCAAAAATGGACCCTGTCAAACTCACTGCCATTACCAAATGGAACCCCCCATCAAATGTAAAAGGAGTTCGCTCCTTCATCAGCTTTTGTAACTTTTATCACAAGTTCATCCCCAACTTTTCAAACATTGCTGTCCCACTCCACCTCCTCACCCAAATTAAGCAGCCTTGGACCTGGGAACCTGACCAGGAATCTGCCTTCCATGCCCTTCAAAAGATCTTCACCACTGCTCCTATCCTCCTCCTTCCCAATATGACTAAACCATTCACCTTGATGTCAAACACCTCCCTCACAGTGGTGGGTGCTGTGCTTAGGCAGCTGGATGCCAATGGCAACCTCCACCACTGTGCATATTTCTCCAAGACCCTAGGGTCTGCCAAATGAAACTATGACATCTATGACTAAGAACTCCTTGCCACCATCCTCACCTTAGAAGAATGGCACTAGTACCTTTGAGGAACTGGTCACCCAGTCACCATGGTCACTGATTACAAAAACCTATCCTACATGTATGCTCCTCAGAAGCTATCTTGCCACCAAGCAAGGTGGAGTATATTCCTGCAGGATTTCAATATCATCTGGAACATCACTCCCAGATCCAAAATGGTCCCTGCTGATGCTCTATCCTAAAAGGACCAGGTTGACACCTCCCTTGACAACACTGAATCCTCCATCCTACCTAACCATACTGCCATCTGTGCTCTCGATCTCACTCTTCAATCCAAGATGTGATGTTCCTCCTCCACTGATCCCTTAGTCAAATGAGCCCTCAAGGCTACTGCTGACAACTCTCCATTGTTCTGAAACTCTCTACCATCTGATTGGCTATACAACAGCCAGAATGTGTACTTTAAAAATCGCCTATATGTCCCTGAGGATGCTCATCACAACCTTGTCTCTTCCCTCCACTCCTCTCCTGCTGGGGGCCATGAAGGGATCTTCTGTACCCAACAACATCTCCAACAGGATTATTGGTGGCCTGGCATGTCACTCTTGTCCACACCATCCACCATATCACCCTCCAGTCAGTCCTCCACCACATTATCGCATGAAATCCATCAACTGCCTCTTCACCACCTTCTTCCACCCACAGTTTCAATATAAAATCTTCGTCCCTGGAGCCCCATTTCATCTCACCTTCCTATCTGAACACGCATCCTCTCACTACTGCTTCTGTCATATCCCCTCCTGCCCTTACCATACATAAATGTCTCTTTCTGCCACCCTCTCTTGCCCAATCCAACCAACTCTCCTTCCTAAACTACCTTGTCACCTTCTCTATGCCAGGATCTTGGAGAATGCTACTCTCATGTACAAGCTGGAGCACCTTCCTTCCTTTCCTACTCAAACTACTATTCATTCTGTGCTATGTCTTTATTACCATACTTGAAGAGTATTCTGTACTTACCTAAACCTGAAACTCCCTCATACAGACAATATCTTCAACATTTCCATGGTTACCTCCCTTTCTATTGGCCCCATCACTGCTATTGATCTTTTACAAGACTTAGGCTTTGATCAGTTTCTTGCCTCCTTAAATCCTGTAGACCTTTCTGACATTTTCCTACCCATCTTTTCCTCCCTCACTGAAGAAGAATGTGTGCACTACCTGGAATTACCCCTCATTCCCAAACACCCTCTCCCTCCTCCAGTTCCTCTGTCCCCTACTCTGATCCCTCATCCTCCTCTAATCACACAATTGACATCCCCCACCTCTTCTGTGCATAGTGAAACCTCCACTCAGATCCTCTCTCTAGACATTCCCACTTCCAACCATCCCACTTATGTATCTGGATCTGCACTGGACTACTGTCCACAGACACATCCTGTCCTTTTCCTTTCATACTCTCCCATCTCCACCCTGTCCCCATCCTCCTGTTGATAAATCACAACACTGTTGTCATTCTTGCCACCAACTTGGGCATTGGAAAAGTGATTGCCCTTCCTATTCCTGCCCTCACTGTGATGTCCTTGCCCCAGGACATCTTGCCATCTGCTGTCTCCTCTCTCAATGCAACTTCTGTATCTGATGGAACCATGGACATCTGCCCCCACCATTGCTGTGGTAACTGTGACCAGTTGGGACATATTGTTGATGATTGCACTCTCAGGGACTTTGATGATAGTGAACAGACTGCCCTTGGAATTGCTGATGGAGTGGACAGCTCTTGAAGTGCTTGTGCCTGGGTCACAAGTCTACAAAGGGGGTAATGTTATGGTTGTGTGCTTATGCCATCACTTATTTCTTTTGTCCTTTCAATACAATCATCTAAACCCCATTCCTCATCACAGTCTCTTTTCCTTTCTTCTCATCCTATACCCTGACAATATTCTTGTTGCACCTCTCTTCTAGTACTCCCTTGACCTGGACCTTCTCTCCTACAATGTTTCTACTTACAATGTTGCATGTTCCTTCCATCCATGACTAAGCCTCTTTATTTGCTGGTTTGAGTCTAGTATTCTTGCTTAGCTCATCATTTGTTCTCAGACTGGTCTATGCAGTGATGATGCATCCTTTTTCTATGTAGTACTATTTGATTCCATACCTGCCCTAAACCTTTCCATAATGTATATAAGACTAGCTGAACAGTTTTGGGAGTCACTGTACAACCAAGGAATGGAGAAGGATCAGAATACAAAGAGGTACTAAAATGAATAAGGGTCCAGGTGCTTCTGAGTATTCCAGCATTGGTCCAATCAAAGATATGGAACTCCAGGCATGAGAAGGAGGAGGACTAAGGGAGTGAAGATGACTGGAGATGGTCAGAGATGGTCAGAGGATAGGCAAGGTGGATTGGAGAATGGATAGAATGCATGGATGTAATATTAAGGCACTTCATGAAGAAATGGGAATACAGAGATGTTGGTCCAGCTAAAGAATTCCTCCATATGCAAATCAAATGCTTGGATCACAGAATCTTAATTGATCAATGTGATTACCTTGAGAAAGTCATAAAATGCTGTGGAATGGAAAATGCCAGAACTGCCCCAACTCCATTGCCTGAGGAATATTACCCTATTTCATACAAAGGTGAAATAAACCATGAACTATGATTCCATTATTAGATGGTGATTGGCTCATTCCTTTACCTCATGCTGGGCACTCACCCTGATATAGCATATGTGATAACAGCATCAGCAAAACAGTCAGCCAATCCCACTAAAGACCACCTCAACAAAGCACTGTATGTATGCCACTATTTAGCAAGCACCAGATATTACTCACTAGTCTTTGATGGTGCCTCAGAAGCTAGACTAATTGGACATGCTGATTGTGATTGGGCTTCTGATCTCAATCCTCATTGCTCTTAGACTGGCTGGATTGTCAAACTCACCAATATGGATTTCAGTTGGAAAACATGTCAACAAGAATGTGTAGCATACTCTTCCACTGAAGCTGAATATGTTTCACTGTCTGATTGCAGCAAACAACTGGTATGGATTACCAACTTGATGAAAGAACTTGAATATGATCTTAAACTGATCTCACTAGATGGTAGCAATCAAGGATTGATATTTATGGCATCTAACCCTATAACTGAAGCCTGCAACAAACATGTTGACATTAAATAGCATGGTATCAGGGATTTTGTCTATGAAAATCACATTGGATTGTTCTTTCAAGAAGGGGCAGAAAACCCTGCAGATCTTTTTACTAAAAGCCTTGGTCATATAAAGTTTGAGAAATTCAGATTGCAATTAGGCTTAATCTTCTATGATAAAGCACAACCATCTTAATACCAGTTTCACATACTATATGTTTTTTCTCCACCTGACACAAAACATGAGGGAGTGTTGAATGTGCATTACAATATAATACAGCAGCACTTCACTAAAAGAATAATTACCATAGTGTAGCTTAGTAAGGTCACATCACCACAGTATCTGTACACTATATAAGTACAAACTCAGCATCTGAGTTTGAATATACTCTTTAACCAGAACCACAATGTGCCCATAAGCTTACCAGCTTTATTAACCAACCAAGTGAGTCCAATAGGTTTTCCACTATGCTAAAATATCTGTATGGTGGATTGTTGCATCCTCAACACAACTATGTACAAGTAAGTATCAAGTAGGTAATATGAAGGTTAGTAGCTCACCTCAGTTGTGTGTGTAATGCAATGGACTGAGGTGTTTGAGTATGAATAGTATGTCCTATATACAAAATAGAATCTGTACTAACCAAAATGGAATGTTGTAATGATGTGGTCACACTTCTGTGCTCCTGACTAGACTTTCCTAACTTTGGGAGGTACTCATGAAGAGACTCAATGTTCAAAGAGAGAAACTTTCACATAAGAGGGAGCAAAGTAGTGAGATAGAATATTATAGAACTAGCCAAGGAGTACATGGGGCAACCTAGCTAGTTCTTATACTATACATTGGAGTGGGGAAGTGATGGAGTAAATATAAACAAAGAGGGTCTTCATTACACAGACCAGGATGACAAAAAGTTAGCTAAGTGAGAATACTGGAATCAAACCAGCAAGAGAAAAGGACTTAGCAAATAGATGAGGGGAGCAGAACACATGATGTATGAGAGAATGTTGTAGAAGATATCAGTCTAGAATAGATAGTCAGTCAAAGAAAAGTGGGGTAACCATGATGTCCTCTGGATAGAGGATGGCAAGGAAGTGGAAGAAATTAGTGTAGGCAAACAGAAAAGCATGATTGTGATGAAAGATGAGTAGAAATAGACTGAGATGAAGGCAGACAACTGTAACATTACCCCCTTCATAGGCTTGAATTCCAGGTGCAAGCTCCTCAAGATTGGTCCACTCCATCAACATCTCCATCGGAAATCTCAATGAGATCAAGGTCCCTGACAGTACAATCATCAATGAGATGTCCAAGCTGGTCACAGTTACCACAGTGGCAGTGGGGGCAGAAACAGTCTCCATGACCCCATCAATTACAGAAGGGACATTTGGAGTGAATACAGAAGATGGGAAGATGGCCTGATTCTGGGATGTGGCAGTGGAAGCAGGAATATGCAGGGCAGTCTCATTTCCAGTGGCCAAGCTGGTGATAATGGTGATGTTTGTGAAGAGAATGGTCAGCAGCAGAAAAGGGATGTGAAATAGTAGGGAGGGTATGAAAAGGAGAGGAGAGGATGTGCCCATGAACAGTGGTCCATGTAGGTCCAAATAGGTAGGGTGGTTTGGAGATGGGATGTCTAGGGAGAGGATTTGAGTGGGAGGTTCATTCTTGGAAGCCAGAGGGGGGGCTAGCTGTTCTTCAAGGGATGGGCAAAGAACAGGGGATGGGGAGTAAGAGACAAGAGATGGGAGATGAGTGGAGGTGAGGTGCTGTTTCAAGCAGTCACTGTGTTCATCTTTGGTAAGCATATAGAAGATAAGTAGAAAGATGTCAGAAAGGTTGGCAGAAGGGAGGGAAGAAATAAACTGGTCAAATCCTAATATGTGTAAATGGTTGAGTGTAGTGATAGGGCCAATGGAGAGTGAAGTTATCATAGATATGTTGAATGTATTGTCTATGTTTGTTGGTTTCAAAGAAAGGTAAGTATTGAAGGCTCTCCAAGAATGATAATAAATATGTATTGCAGAGTGGAGAGTAAAGTGACTAGGAAATGAAGGAAGACATTCCAGATCATACATAATTGGGGCACTCTCTAGGATTCTGGCATAGAAAATATAATGAGGTAGTTCCAGGAGGAGGAAAGGTTGGATAGGAAGAGAGAGGGCAGGAGAAAGGGACATGCTTTAGCTGATGGGATGGTGGGATGAAGGAGGGTGATGGTGTGTGGTGAGGAGGGCTGAGGTGATAAAGAGGAGGGCAGTGCATAAAAGAGCAAAGCCTATCCAGAAGGGAATGGAAAAGTAGTTTATCCCAAGTGCCTGGTTGCCTTGTATTCCTTAATTAGCTTGGTTGCATATCTAAGGTTTGATTCCAGTTTCCAAGTGTTTTCAGAGGAGGCATAGCCTTTCCATTTGATGAGATATTTTTGTTATCTTCCTATCCCACAATGAGCAAGGATAACTTCAACTTCATATTGTTCTTCATCATTGATGATATCTGGTGGAGGAGAGAGGAAGGAGGGACCATGTCCAGGGGAGGTATGATAGGAGGAGAGTTTGGAAGCATGGAACACATCATGACACTTCCAGGTTGGGGGGATTTTAAGTTGGAAGGCAGGACTTCTGTTATCTTGAAAGATCCTATTCTTTTTGGAGATAACTTCTTGGATGGGTATGGGAAGCAGAGATTAGTGGCTTCCAACCACACTTTATCTCCTACTTTCCATGGATGGAAGTTGGAGGAGATGTGTTCCTTCATCAGTTGCTGTGTCTTCTGATGAACAGCAAGGGCTTCATCTCATGCTTTGGGGATGAGGGATAAGCAGGTTTCCAGGGCTGAGAGGAATGTTTTTCTGATAGATGGATAGGAGCTGGGATAATATCCCATCATGAGACAGAATAGAGTTTGATGGGTGGAGGAGTGGGTGGCAAAGTTATGGGAGAATTCAGCAAGGGGGAGAAGATCTGTCCATTGGTGAGGTCTTTTTTCACAGAAGATGTGGAGATAGGTTGCTAGTTCATGGTTAACTTGTTCAGTCTCTCCATCAGTTTGAGAATGGTAGGCTGAAGAGAGCTTTATATCATAGAAGAGGATGCAGGCAAGTTCCCTAGCAATGGTGGAGACAAACTGGGGGCCTCTGTTGGAAATGCAAGTGTCATGGAGTCTGAATCTAGGGAAGATGTGTTTGAAAAATAGATCTGCTATACCCACTGCATTGATGGTTTTAGCACAAGGGAGGAAAACTACCCAGTTGATATTCATACTGAGGTTATGGGAGAATGCAGAATGTCCTTAAATACTATCAGGATAAGATATGGAGGTATGAAAAGAGAACAAGGATCAATTCAATGGTAAATGTAAGGCTCACAGGTGTCAAACAAGCTCACAAAGAATGGATAAGGATCAAAGAACAACAACATACAAAAGGAGACAAGGGTCTGGGTGCTACCAAGCAAGTCCAATCAGAGGACAAACTCCAAGATACAACTCCAAGGTGTCATATACCAAACTCCACTGAGTCAAACTCTGGTCCTCTGGACCCAACTCCAGACTATCTTATTCAACTCTGAACTATTCCTGCTAAGTCTTGTCTTATCTTCTCTGGACCCATTCTGCACTTCCATACTTATATCTCTGAATATGTTTCACCTTGACATCTCAGTTCCTCTGTCCTTTGACACCTCCATTCTTATATCACTCTGACATCTCTCCATTCTTGTTTTATCTTGACATCCTGTCACTCTTGTGTACCTTTGCACATTGTATGTCTACTCAACCTCATTTCCATCTTAGTAATCTGCCTCCAACTTACTATATAATCTCTGTACTTTGTCCTGTATACCTCAGTCTGAATATCACAAGAACTTGACATTCTCCACCTCTGTCTGTCTCTATCCTACTCCGTCTGACTGAACCCAACTCTCCTTGTCTTGTTCATTGTCTCTTTGACTTGAGTTCTTAGTAACTCTCCTCTGACCTCTGACCCTTCAAAATCAGAACACTGGACCTATGCAAGGTGCACCACATAAGGTGAAGCCAAGTCCCAGACCAACCAATACAACAACTCCAGCATTCTGGAGTGACTCAGAGCATGTTGCCCAAGTCAGCAATAGTTTAACAGTATATTCAGACTCCACTTGCATAGAGTCTTATCATGGCAACTAGAGTTACTTGCTCACATTCTCATGCATTCACTAATGCATAGGATACCCTCTATACTTTCAGCAGCAGCCACAGAGCCCTGGACCTCATCGACCAGTTTCAGAGTTTCTCTGCTAGACAAACCCCAGGTTCCACCTCCCAGGTTCCTGCTCCTGCACAATCCCTGACCTCAGGAGCCTGCATCAAGGAAATTCCCAATGGCACAGAGGTTCTTCTCCCAAGCTCACCATTACTCCATACTCTGATAGATCACACCTTTCACTCTCTGGATGACCCCCCAAGTGACCCTGGAGATGACCCATCTGACAGTGATATCCCTGATGATGAGTTTAACCCTTCTTCAGATGAAGAGCAAGTCCCATGCAGCATGTTTGGCAACTTAGCTAGCACCGTTCATAGCCTTGCTTGCTCCTCTCATCACAAACCCAAGCATATGCAACAGACCAAAGTCAGGGAACCAGACCAGTTTGACAGTACTAACTCCTGCACACTCTGGGTTTTCCTAGTCCAATGTGAACTCAATTTTCAAAACCACCCCAAGGCTTTCACCAAGTCTTACCTTAAGGGTATGGCATTGGAATGGTTCAAACCAGACCTCCTCCAGATGGAAAATCCATCACTCTGCCCAATCTGGATGAACAACTACAAGCAGTTTGTCCTGGAGCTCCAGACCAATTTCAGACCACATGACCCTGTCAGAAATGCAGAGCATCAGCTTGACAACCTGACTATGAAGAACGGTCAGAAGATTAATAAGTATGTTGATGAATTTAACAGGATTGTGTCCCAAGTCTGGAGCTACAGAGAAGGTGCTCTCTGGCACCATTTCTATAATGGACTTCCAAACTGTATCAAGGACAAGATCTTGCATGTTGGAAAACCCCCTACCCTTGCAGAACACTTGCACATGCCATTGATGCACATTACTGGGAGCATAAATCAGAGGTTAGTCACCAGGCAAAATCCTCTAACCACAATGCCTCCAAAGGTTCTGACAAAACCTCCACTCTGTCTGGCAACTCTGCTAGCACCTCCAGCTCCAAGGAGTTGAAGGGTAAGTCTAATAACAATAACATCAAGTCATATAACTCTGGCAATTCTACCAAAACATCCACTACACTGAAGTCAGACTTGTCGTCCAAGCTCAACAAGGATGGCAAACTCACCCCCAAGGAATATAAGTGGTGTTTTGACAATAAACTTTGCATAATGTATGCTGGAGATGACCATATGG
This sequence comes from Brasilioporus rufonigricans, assembly GCA_038089195.1. Lineage (NCBI taxonomy): Eukaryota > Fungi > Basidiomycota > Agaricomycetes > Boletales > Boletaceae > Brasilioporus > Brasilioporus rufonigricans. The sequence continues at coordinate 27,901 of JBBPKJ010000219.1, forward strand.
CCAATAACTGTTCAAAGGCCACCAAGAATACAACCAAGGGATGCACAGCTAAGACAGCAACTCTGGAAGCCAAACCAGAAGCCTCTGCTCTGGATATGAAAAAATAATAAGCAGCCTCCATGACTCTGCACAATCTGGAGGCTGTGTTGACTCCTTTCATGCACCAAAGGAGATTAGACTAAACACTTCCGCTCTTTTAGACCTACAATCCCTTATGCCCTCCATTTCCCTCTTATCCCATGAAATTCCACCTTTCCCAGCTCTCCTAGATTCTGGATCCTCAGACTGTTTCATAGATTCCGCCTTCATATGCCAACATGGTCTCTTGATCTATTCCATCCCTCTGCTCTAACTCCAACTTTTTAATGGATCCTCAAATTCTACCATTTTCCAAGCAATCAACCTCTCTGTCTATTTTAAAACTGGTGACACCACTCCAATGACATTTTATGTCACTCCACTGGATGGATTCTATCCTCTTGTCCTGGAACACAACTGGCTAACCTGCTACAATCCATTGATTGACTGGGCTTCTAGCAGTATCTCATTCTGGACATCAGAGCAGTCTGTGCTAGCCCTGAGCTCACCTCCACAGCCTCCAGCCCTTCTGCCTCTGGCTGACTCTGTACCCTCTGGTCTACCACATTTTTCCGATCACAAGGCCCCTGCAGTAGCACTTATCAGTGCCTAGCCTTTGCTCTCACTTGCTGACTTGAAGGCTCTGTGCAATTTAGCATGTGTATCCACCCATCAGAAAATGATCTCCATTCTGTTGCCACTTCCCCTGCTGACCCAGTCGACCTCTCCAGTATTCCTCCAGAATACCATGATTTTGCAGACATTTTTAGCAAAAGCAAGGCTTCCACTCTTGCCCCACATTGTGATTTCGACCTTAAAATCAACTTGGAGGAAGGTATCTCACCTCCCATTGGCACCACCTATTCCCTTTCATCCTCCGAGGTTGAGTCCCTCTGGATCTTCCTTGATGAACACCTAGCCATGGGATTCATCCCTCTGTCATCCTCCACACATGTGGCCCCTGTCCTTTTCATTCATAAGAAAGATGGTTCACTCCAACTCTGCATAGACTACCGAGGACTCAATCAGATCACAAAGAAAGACTGCTATCCCCTTTCCCACATTTCTGACCTCCTTGATGCTCCAAGCCATGCCAAAATTTACACCAGACTCAATCTCCAGCATGCATACCACTTAGTCTGTATTGCCAATGGAGACAAATGGAAAACCTCATTCTGAACACACTATGGCTCATACGATTGGCTAGTCATGCCATTTGGATTGACCAATGCACCCACAGCTTTCCAGCAGTTTGTCAATTCTATCTTTGCTGATCTCCTTGATGTCTTTGTGATCATCTACTTGGATGACATCTTGATCTTCTCTGCTGATAAGGCATCTCATAAGGAGCATGTCTGTGAAGTCCTCTAACAACTCCAGAAACACAGCCTTTATGCCAAGCCAGAAAAATGCGAATTCCATACCAACTCCACAGAGTACCTTGGATATTGACTCTCACTCTCTGGGCTCACCATGTCTAATGACAAGGTCAAGACTATCCTCGATTGGCCTGAGCCTCAGAAAGTCCAAGATATTCAATCCTTCCTCAGTTTTGCCAACTTCTATCACCATTTCATTCATGATTACTCCAGTCTCATCATTCCATTCACTTGCCTCACCTATAAGGGTGTCCTCTGGGACTTCAATGACTCCTATCATTCTGCCTTCTGTTGCCTGAAAGAGGCATTTACCTCCGCTCCAATCCTCACCCATTGGGTTCCTGACACTCCACTAATTATTGAGACTAATGCCTCCAATTATGTGATTGCTGGTATTCTTTTCCTCCAGTCTTCAGATGAGGAAGTCTGGCCTGTTGCCTTCTATTTCCACACTCTTACAGCCCCAGAATTCAATTATAACACCCATGATAAGGAACTGCTAGCCATTCATGAGTACTTCCAGACTTGGTGACACTACCTTGAAGGTTCTGGTACACCTATTGATGTCATCACTGAGCACAAGAACCTGGAATACTTCTCAACCACTAAACTCCTAACCCACAGGCAAGCCTGTTGGTCAGAGTTCCTCTTCCAGTTCAATATGATCATCTGTTTCTGCCTCAGATGCTTAGGTGCCAAACCTGACTCTCTGACCTAACAATGAGACATCTATCCAAAAGAGAGGGATAGGGCCTATGCCCATATCAATCCACACAATTTCCAACCCATCTTCACTCAGGAGCAGCTAATCACATCTCTTTGAGCCACTTACCTAGCAACTCCAGTACTCCATGCTGCCTCCCTGTTTGACCTTGAATCCCTCCATAACAACATCCTATCTGCTCTCCTCTCTGATCCCATTGCTTCTGTCCACTTGTCCATCTCTGAACCACCTAACTCTTGCTGGAACATAGACCCTGAAAGCTTCCTGTGTCTAGATGATTGTATCTTTGTTCCCAATGCTGACAACCTCCACCTCCAGGTCCTCTGGTACAAGCATGATCACCCTCTCTCTGGACATTTCAGACAAAACTGGATGCTGGAACTCATCCAACAAGAATACACCTGGCCCAGCATTCGTCCTTTTGTCAAAGAGTATGTCTCCTCTTGTACAGCTTGCTTCTAAGCCAAGGCCCCTTGTCACAAGCCCTATGGACTCCTGAAACAACTCTCCATCCCTGCTAAACCCTGGAACTCCATCTCCATGAACTTCATAGAGCAACTTCCGGCCTCCTCTGGCCACACTGCTATCCTAGTCATCATTGATCATCTGTTCAAGGAATGCATCATTATTCTGATGGACAACCAGGTAACATCCCTGGAGTTAGCCAAGCTCTTCCTACTCCACATCTTTTCCAAGCACAGAGTTCCATCTCACATTACCTCCAATCAGGGTTCAGAGTTTGTCTCTCAAAGCACTGAACATCTGTCTTCACTTCACTTCCAGTTATCATCCTGAAGGCTATGGTCAAATCAAGCATATAAACCAGACCTTGGAATAGTATCTCTGGATATATTGTAACTACCAGCAAGACAACTGGTCTGAACTCCTTCCACTCAGAGAGTTTGCTTACAACAATGCTCTGAATGCTACCACTGGTCTCTCTCCATTCTTCACCAACAAAGGTTACCATTCCAATCTTACCATTCACTCTAAATGTGACCTCACATCTGCTTGAGCCCATGAATACTCCATAGACCTTGAGTCCCTCCACCAATTCCTCTGTGAAGAGATAGCCATAGCCCAGAAATAATACCAAGGACCAGCAGATGCTAAATGAACTCCAGCATCAGACTTGCAGATCAGTGACCAAGTATTCATTAAGGCCAAGTATTTCCATTCTACCCAACCCTCAAAAAAGCTCTCTGAGAAAAATCTTGGTCCATATTCTTTTATCACTCAAGCAGGCTCCCTCTCCTTCACCCTCCATCTTCCCAAAAGCATGAAATCAGTTCATCCCATTTTCCACATCTCTCAGTTAGAATCAGCTGTCCCAAACATGATTCTGAACCATACTCAGCCACCTCCACCTCCAGTCAAAGTTAATAGAGAACCAGAGTACAAGATCTCCAAAATCCTTGATTCAAAAATAGATTGGAGACACCAGAATTGCAAGTTGTTATACTTGGTATGATGGTCTGGTTACAAAGATACTGATGAGGAAACCTCTTGGCTTTTAGCCACCAAACTTAGTCATGCCTCTGAACTTGTTGAAGAATTTCATCTCCAGTATCTGGACAAGCCTGGACTTCACTCCACTTGATCCAAAAATCAACTCGTTCAAAACACTATTTACAGAGGCGACAACCTTCTACCTACACCTCCACATCATCCTCATCCTCATCCCCCATTCCTCTGGTCTCCTCCAACTCCTCTGACCTCTCTGACTCCTTTGCCCTCTGCTCCACCAAACCCCTCTGTGTGTCCTCCTGTGATTCCTCCCTTAGCTCCACCAGCTCTTTCACTGCTTCCACCACCTCCATTTCCTCCACTTCATCCATGTCATCTAACTCCTCCACATCTGACACTTCCTCTCCATAAATCTCCTTGGCCTTGAGCTGGACCAGACTGCCCAGCATCTTGTTCTGGTCCTTGAAGCTGGCCTGGACCATGCTCTAGAGCAACTTGATCCCTGCCACTAACTGGTGCACCTGCTCCATCAACTCACTGATCCTATTCACCAGCACATCCTCTGCGCTTGCTCTATCCCTCAACAGTCCCACTTTTCCCTCCATCCAAGTCCGCTTCTTCAACTTCTTCAACTTCTTCTCCTCCACTTCCTCCTCCATTTCCTCCATCTCCTCTGCCTTCCACTTCCAAACCCTCCATTCCAACTCTTCCTCCCTGGGTCAATCACATCTTGCCTTTGCCTCCTGGCATACCATGCATGCAGTGGACTTACCAGCCCCAGCCTCACACACCAGCCTGTTCTGGATACACTGCTCATACTTGTCCTCCTGTGCCTTCTCCTTGCCCTTCTCTTTGTCAGCACTTGGCCCCACCTTCACCTGCTCCCTCTGGATCTGTTCTGCCTGCAGCTTCCAATCAGTCCACTACCTCCAATGACTCTGGTGTGACTCACCCTTCTCCTGGCTGCCTTTTTGGTCTCCACTTGCACTCTCGCAGCCTTTTCCTCTGCCAACCATTATTCCTCCTCAGCTTGCTTCTCCTTCTCTTCCTCCTTCCTTGCCCTCATATGCCTCCTCCACTCATTGGACTTTATGTCCCAGATGGCCTTGTCATCATCTGGGTCCTCTGCAAGGTGCTTGTCAGTCCAGTCTTTGATGTTGGCAATGTCAGACATGATGGTGGATACTAATGAGAATGTACTTCCAGTACTTGGACTATTAATCCAGTAATTCCAAACTCCGTTTTCCAACTCCAATGCCAATCAACAGAGTCATGTGTTAATGGCCTTCAGTGGTTCAGGCCTAAGAGGTGGATACTGTCATATACCAAACTCCACCAAGTCAAACTCCGGTCCTCCAGACCCAACTCTGGACTATCTTATTCAACTCCAAACTATTCTTGCTAAGTCTTGTCTTATCTTCTCTGGATCTATTCCACACTTCCATACTTACATCTCTGAATATGTTTCACCTTGACATCTCAGTTCCTCTGTCCTTTGACACCTCCATTCTTATGTCACTCTGACATCTCTCCATTCTTGTTTTATCTTGACATCCCATCATTCTTGTGTACCTTTGCACATTGTATGTCTACCTGACCTCATTTCCATCTTAGTAATCCACCTCCAACTTACTATATAATCTCTGTACTTTGTTTTGTATACCTCAGTCTGAATATCAAAAGAACTTGACATTCTCCACCTTTGTCCATCTCCATCCTACTCTGTCCAACTGAACTTGACTCTCCTTGTCTTGTTTGTCATCTATTTGACTTGAGTTCTTAGTAACTCTCCTCTGACCTCTGACCCTCTGAAATTGGGACACCGGACCTATGCAAGGCACACCACATAAGGTGAAGCCAAGTCCCAGACCAACCAATACAACAACTCCAGCATTCCAGAGTTACTTGGAGCACATTGCCTGAGTCAGCAATAGTTTAATACAAGGGGCAACAAGAGATGATGGCCAAAGATGGCCAGATATGGCTGGAGGAGGCACATTTGGTATCAGAGGGATGGAATGTAACAGTGCCCCCTTATTAAGGCTGAGCTCTTGAGGCTATGGTAAGCATGGGAGTCAGGTCAGAGCCAGTCTAAGGGGGCCATCAAGCCCCTGTGGAGAGGATGACCAGAGATGGAAATGATAGTGTGGTGGCATTGCTTACCTGGCTGAGTCCAGAAAATTTTCACCTCAGAGTATAAAATATAGTTTCCACATCCATTCCTCCTAAATGTCTACCCTCACCATCCCTACCATGACTGACCTCAGATCTAGGCCTGCAACTCCCAATTCCAGCAACAACAAGGAGATGAGGAACCTTAAGGCTGTTAAACTTGGTTGACGTGCCCCGAGTTTAACTCTGGAACGCCGGAGTTGTTATGTTTGGTTGGTCCGGGACTTGGCTTCACCTTATGTGGTGTGCCTTGTGTAGGTCCAGTGTCCTGATTTTGGAGGTCGGAGGGTCAGAGGTCAGATGAGAGTTACTATGAACTCAAGTCAGAGGGGTGATGAACAAGATGAGGAGAGTCAAGTTCAGTCTGGCAGAGTAGAGTGGAAACAGACAGAGGTGGAGAACGTCAAGTTCTGTTGATATTCAGACTGAGGTATACAAGACAGAAATATGGAGATTATATAGTAAATCAGAGGTGGATTACTAAGGTGGAAATGAGGTCAGGTAGACATACAATGTGCAAAGGTATGGAGGTGAAACAGGAGTGACAGAGTGTCAAGATAAAACAAGAATGGAGAGATGTCAGGATGATGTAGAAATGGAGATGTCAGGAAGACAGAGGAACTGAGGTGTCAAGGTGAAACATATCAAAGAGATAAGTAACGGAAGTCCAGAGTTGGTCTGGAGTAAGGAAAACAAGACTTAACAAGTAAAGAAGGTCCAGAGGTGAATAAGATAGTTCAGAGTTGAGTCCAGAGGACTGGAGTTTGGCTTGGTGAATCTGGTATGTGACAGTATCCCCCTCTTAGGCCTAAACCCCTGAAGGCCATTAGCACGTGACTTTGTTGATTGGCATCGGAGTTGAAAAACGGAGTTCAGAATTACCAGATAAATAGTCAGGGTGCTCGGAGTGCATCCTCATTAGTATTCATCACCATGTCCGACATTGCCGACATCAGAGACTGGTCCAATGAATGCCTTGCAGATGACCCAGATGACAACAAGGTCGTGTGGAACACAAAGTCCAGTGAGCGAAGGAGGCACATGAAGATGAAGAAGGAGGAGGAGGAGTGGAGGCGAGAGGAGGAGGAGTGACAGTTGGCAGAGGAGGAGGCTGTGAGAGTGCGAGCAGAGGCTGAGAGGGTGGCCAAGAAGAGGGTGAGTCTCACTGGAGTCAACGGAGGTAGTGGACTAACGAAAAGTCTTAGGCAGAGCGAATCCGGAGGGAGCAGGCAGAGGCAGAGGTGGGGCTGAGTTTGGGCAAGGGAAAGGGCAAGGCCAGGGAGGACAGGTGCGAGAGGTGCGCCAAATTTGGTCTGACGTGTGAGGCTGGGACTGGCAAGTCCACCGCATGCATGGTGTGCAAGGAGGCAAGGCTGCTGGCGGAGCAGCAGGCAATGGAGTCGGAGGAGAGCGGAGGAACGGAGGTCGAGGAGGACAATGATGATGTGGAGGTGTAGGTACTGTCATTGCCTCTGTAATTAGAATAATTTGTGTGAACACATCGATTCTCGGATCAAGCGGAGTGAAGTCCGGGCTTGTCCAGATACCGGAGATGAAATTCTTCAACGAGTTCTGAGGCATGACTAAGTTCAGTGGCTAGAAGCCATGAAGTTTCTTCATCAGTACCCTTGTAATCAGACCATCATACCAAGTATAACAACTTGCAATTCCGGTGTCTCCAATCTATTTTGGAGTCAAGGATTTTGGAGATCTCGTACTCCGGTTCTCCGTTGACTTTGACTGGTGGCAGAGGTGACTGGGTACAGTTCGGAATTGTGTTGGGGACAGCTGGTTCTAACTGAGAGACATGGAAGATGGGGTGAACAGATTTCATGTTTTCAGGGAGACAGAAAGTGAAGGAGAGTGAGCCTGCCTGAGCAATGATGGGATATGGACCAAGGTTTTTCTTGGAGAGTTTCTTAGAGGGTTGGGTAGAGCAGAAGTACTTGGCTTTAACAAATACCTGGTCACCAACCTTCAAGTCTGGTGCCGGAGTTCGTTTGGCATCTGCTGGTCCTTGGTATCATTTCTGGGCTATGACTATCTCTTCACAGAGGGATTTGTGGAGGGAATCAAGGTCTACAGAGTATTCATGGGCTCGAGTGGAGGTGAGGTCGCATTCAGGATGAATGGTGAGGTTCAGGTGGTAACCTTTATTGGCGAAGAATGGAGAGAGACCAGTGGTAGCATTCGGAGCATTGTTGTATGTGAACTCCGCAAGGGGCAGGAGTTCGGACCAGTCGTCTTGCTGGTAGTTACAATAGATCTGGAGGTACTCTTCCAAGGTCTGGTTCATGCGC